>JASDQU010502038.1:0-15370 GCA_032191745.1 Picea mariana | reverse complement strand
TCACAAGGCTTGACTAGGCTCACAGAGGTTGTACATTCCCCCTGACTTTTGCACTAGTCTATCTATGCTCACAGAGGTTGTATGTCCCCCCTGAATTTTGCACTAGACTGTCTATGCTCACAGAGGTTGTATGTTCCCCCTGACTTTTGAATTAGACTCACATAGCATCTTGTTCATCCTGACTTTTGGTTTGACTCACAAAGGTTGTACGTTCCCCCTGGCTTTTGTCAATACCTCACAAGACTGGTTGATTCTCCAAATCTCCTTGGCTAGCCTTAGAGTGGCCCATATGGCCTCTCATTGGAGAATGACTGTCGATGCTGCCAAATTTAACAGGCTTGGAAATGGCACATGCAGTGCAAGATCTGATATACTTGCTGACGTCCTGTCGAAGTTTTGGCCAATAAAAATGTTTCTGAAGAACGACCACAATTTTCTCCACGCCAAAATGTCCCACCATCCAACTGTAGTGGGCTTCCCAAATTATCTTTGCATGCTCGCTTGTAGGAACACAGAGATGGCCCAGATGGCATAATAGTCTGTCTTGAATGTGAAAATTGGCGACACTCGTGCCTGTACCCAAGAGATGATAGGTGGTGGCAAATTCCGGATCTTGTTGACAAAGTTGGGTCCACTCAGATGCCTCATGTCCATAGGAATGGAGCACAGTGGTGAGTGTAGCCATGGGAGGTCAACTGAGGCAGTCAACGACACAATTTGAGGTCCATGTCTTATACTTGATATTGAGATGGAACTGCTGCGGGTAGGTGGACCACTTCTGATGGCGATCGTTATGCAATTTCCCCTGTGTATGAATTGTAGAGGCTTGTGATCAATGTGGATGATCGTTTCCTTTCCCATAATGTAATGTTTCCATTAACTACAGGCTTGTACAATGGAATACATTTCCTTGTCATAGGTGGGGTATTTTCAGACAGTATCTGAGACTGTATCACTATGGTTTGCCACATGATAACCATGTTGAATGAGAACTATGCCTACAACATAGTCATATGCATCAGTCTCAATATCAAATGGTTGTTGCAGATCGGGCAAGGAGAGAACTGGAGCTGAGCACAAGCGATGCTTCATATCATTGAATGCTTGTTGTTGTTCCTTACCCCACACGAACATTTCCTTGCCACCACCCTTGGTCACCTGGATAAGGGCAGATGCAATATGGGAGAATCCCAAGACGAACCATCGGTAGAAGTTGGCCAGTCCCAAGAAGCTACGAAGCTCGGTTAGTGTGGTCGGGGTTGGCCAGTCACTGATGACTTGGATCTTAGCTGGATCAACATGTACCCCATGATCATCAACAATGTATCCCAAGTATTGGACCCTGTTCATGCCAAAGGAGCATGTTTCCAAGTTGGCATATAGCTTGTGTTGCCGTAGAGTGCTCAAAACCTGCTGAATATGTCGCATGTTCTCCTCCCAAGTTATGTTGAAGAAGAGGATGTAATCCAAATATACCACCACAAAAGAGTTGGTGAAGGGTCTCAATACATCATCCATCAACCTCATGAAAGTGGTTGGTGCATTTGTTAAGCCAAAGGGCATGACCAACCATTCAAAAATACCTTCTTTAGATTTGAAGGTTGTCTTCCATACATCATTTGGTTCGAAGGGAACTTGGTCGTAGCCAGACTTTAGGTCAATATTGCTAAATAAATTTTCCCCCTTGAGATGGTCAAGAAGGTCATCAATCCTGGGAATTGGGTATCGATTCCTCACTGTGATTTTGTTTAAGGCTCTGTAATCAATGCCGATTCGCCAAGTCCTGTCGTTCTTCTGCATGAGTATAATCGAGCTTCCGCAGGGGGAGGATTTGGGTCTGATGTGCCCCTTTTGAAGAAGCTCTTGGATTCGACGCCTGATTTTGTCATTTTCCATCAACGAGCGATTATAGACTGGTCAATTAGGTAGAGGTGCACCGAGGGTTAGATCAATTGGATGCTTGAATTGGTAGCGAGTCGGTACTCCAGTGGGTGAGGAGAATATGTCTCTATACTCTTACATGATCCCATCCACTTGCTTCTGCTGCTCTATGTAGAGGCCACAGATGTGGCAGTGACCTTCTACTTACTGTGAGCACAGATCACAAAGAAGATGAACTTCTTAGTTTTTGAAATGACCTTACTGCATTGCTTAGTAGAGATTAAAGAAATAACGGTAGGCGACGCTACCTTAGGTATCTTGTACAATTTTCTACCCAAAGTAATAATAACACTACAGGGTCTAGACTCATGCACAACATGACGCTTCCACAAATATGGTTGTCCTAAAATAACATCACACACTTCAAGGGGAGCAATATCACAAAATACCTCATTTTTGAAAGGCTTGATGTCGTAGGGTAGATGACATTGTTGGCTGACATGGAGATCTCTTCCTTGGCGAAGCCAACCTATGGTGTAGGGTTGCGGGTGCAGTGTCATCGGTAGGTCCGGCCACTTGATGAAATCTGCTAAAATCAGGTTCTTCTGATTGCCGCTATCGACAATGAAATGAAGAAGAACCCCCTTTACCCACATCTGTGAGTGAAATATGTGTTCCCCTTCCTCTAGTTCATCTGGTTCACTTAGCCAGACTTTGGTGGTAGCGATAGTGGCACTGGGTTCAACATCGATAATCCGCTTCCCTCCTTTGGTATTTGATTCAAAATTAGAATCGACCTCTGACTCAGATGCCTTCAACTCGACCACAAGTGACTTCTTGGAGCGACATTCTTCAGTGTTGTGCCAAGGGATTTTATGGTACTCACACCATTTTCTGTTTCCTTCTTTGTCTTCTCATTGCCCTTCTTGTGTTGTGGCCTGGACTGGTTGTCCTGAGAGTGGCCATCTTTTCTATGTCCCTTACTATGTGGGTTGGGGTCTCCTTTGCCCTGCTTCGGCTGTGAGGAGTTTTCATATCCAAACTCTCGTCTCTTTTGCTTAAATTTATGCTCAATCTTGATAGCATATCTATAAGTCATACCTAATGAGGCAATGTCCATAAACTCCATTTTTGTTTGAATGTATCTATGCAAAAAATTGTGGTATTTGAGCACCAGATGTCGCTCAGAGTCTTTGATAACCAATTTTGTGCACAGGGTATGGAAAATATTGGTGAAATATGGTACTGTCTGGTCCCTTTCTTGACATAGGGTGGTCCATTTGGTGTACTGGTCCTCATAGCTTCCAACATGGTAGTATTGTTCTTTAATGTCATTCCGAAAGGAATCCCATGTAGGGGAAACCACAAATATTGCAGATTCCTCTATGGCCCTTTGCTCAGAGTAAGTGTCCCACCAGTCCTTAACATGGGGGATGACCTTGAGGAGTGCAAAAGTAATCTTTTCCCTATCGAAAAAATTGTGGACCGAAAAATACTCTTCAAGCAGATTCAACCATTTATCTACAACATCTGCATCTATCAGTCCTTCAAATAATGGAATATCAAAATTTACCTGTACCTTGAAGGGGGTTGCATGGCCGCTTGATGAAGATGCTTCTCTTGTTGGAAGCCACTGAAGGATTTGTGCAAAGTTGCCCATCATTTCGTTCCTTTGTCGTGTAAGGGCTTCCTCAAGCAACATTTTAAAAGGATCTCCTACTCCATCATCTTTCTTTTCGTCTCCCATGGGTTGTTGTCATGCTCGACATGACCGATCTTGCAATGAATCGATTTGTTCGAGTCCCAAATTCTTGTACCCATATCTTATCGGGGACATGCACGGAGAAAAATAAACGAAGAGCAGACCTCTCTGATACCATTGATCCGGATTTAGGAGCAGAACGAACTGATTAACAGACTATATACAATAAGCACAGAGATATGAAGAACAACACATATATCCAGTGAACAATATCTTCTATTGAATAAATGAAATAGGTTGACCTGTAAAACTGTAGAACTAAAACACTTGCTCGAATGGTGGTAGCTATCTCTGAGAATAGATGTGGCTGCTACGTGTATCTGTCTAAGAAGAATAATTACAATTGAGGTTCCAAAGGCCTTTTTGATATTACTCATGAATTCCAAAACCATAGACATCCAAAAACCTAACTCTAGGAGGTGAAACGCCAAAAGTTATGTGGGCCCCTATGGGTAAGTTGGTACCTCAACTTCCTAGGGTCATAACTTTTGCATACGACCTCCATTTTAGGCACGTGATAGCCTGTTGGAAAGGTCTTTTAGAGAAATACACATTATGTCATCAAACTCCGACTCCATCTACAATTTGACTGTGGCAAGCCAAAAAAACACTGTTAAGGGCCCTAAAATGGCCCTGGAAGTACAAAAAGATGTGTTGACATGAAAACATACAAAATAATCTAGTTGGTGGGAGGCCACCAGTATCCACTTGGAAGATGTGTGGGGCTTCAGACAACCCCAAAAGTGTAGAACCCACCATTACAAAGAAGTATTGATCCAGATTATTTTCGGCACGAAATGAGAGCGGAGATGTAATAAAGAAATGCACAAATATATCGCGGATATCCAATAATATAACAAAAATGTATCAGAGATGCAACCACAAACATAGAGATATAGTAATACACAATTTTTGTTAATGAAAGAAATGTACAAAAACTGTAAAAATACAGAGTGAAAGACTCGCTAGAATGGTGGAAGCTTATCTATGAGAAGAGATTTGTCCGCTACTCGCATTCACAAGAATATTATTACCATGAGGCTCTAAAGGATTTTTTTTATCATAAAGAAAATCCAAAACCCTAACTCCGAAAGATGAAAAGCCAACAGTTTTGTGGACCCCGTTTTGGGTAGTTTGGTGTATCAACTTCCCGGGGTCGTAACTTTGGCATACAATTTTCGTTTGGGGCACATGATATCTCGTTGGAAAGATCTATCGGAAGACTACAATCGTTGACGAAAATATCATGATGATGTTTTTCAATTGATAGATGCCCAAAAAATGTCGTTTAGGGCCTCAAAAAGGCTCCGGAAGTTCAGGACCCGAAAAATTGTCAAAAATAATAAATTACCAAAATTGCCAGGAAACTATTTTGAGCCACTTGGAAAAGGTGAGTGGCCACCTATATCCACCTGGATCAAGTACATAAGAATGTTCTGAACTAAAATTGTCAAGAGGAGCCAGTTGGAATAGGTGGGTGGCCACCAATATCCACCTAATCATGCGCACATCCAACAATGTGAGAAAGAATGGAGGAAAGCAGGCTATAGGGATGAGAGAGTGTGGCCACATATGTTTCCAAACACATTAGATGATATAGCCCACAAGTGGTATAAAATTGAAGAAGCGTGTGGACACACATTCAACTAGAACAAAATAAAAAACAACTTCTTTAAAGACTTCAAATTCGGACCTGAAGGATAATTGTTACAGGAAACAACAAGAGAGATCAATTTTTTTTTTGGAAAAGCCAAGTCCCAAGAAGATTCAGAAAAAAGGAAAATCCAAAGTCAACATGNCATGGGCTCGACTTCGTCTTGTAATTTCGTATCGACACACAATTCAGATAATACCATAGCTCGTCGAATAGATATGGAAAACATAAGTTTTCTAGGGAAGAGTTTTCGGTGGAAGAAAAACCACCCAAGAGTACAAAACTATGTAAAAACAATCTACTCTATGAACAAGGAAGAAAGGAAAAGAAAGACGATATAGAAAAACTTGACTTCCCGTCAAGTTATAATCAAGTTTTGGAAGGAGAACACCAATTGGATTAGTCAAAATCGCCCGAATGGATGGATGCGGAAATTAAAACCAAATAATTTCACATCTCAATAGATGATCAACCAAAAATGGCCAAAATAGGTGAATATTGGACAGACTATCAAACCATGGAAATAATCGACCTACTAAAAGAATACCAGGATGTATTTGCACGTGAATACAAAGACCTCAAAGGGTTGGTACAAGAGATGGGTGAGATGAAAATCAACCTCATCCCTAGAGCCAAACCTATTAAAAAATGACCATATAAGTTGGCACATAAATACAATCCCATTGTCCAAAAAGAAATTGAAGCAATGATAGATGTTGGCATTATATATCTGATTGACAAGTAGGAATGGGCAAGCCCCATGGCCGTGCAACCCAAGAAGCATGACCCAAAGAAAATAAGAATCTATGTCGACTTCTCGAGGATTGAATAAACTCACAATGATTGATCTGTTCCCAACACAATTCGTTGATGAGATTATTAATGAAGTAGCAGGGCATGAATGTTATTCATTCACTGACAACTTCTCCAAATACAATCAAGTATCTATAGCAAACAAAGATCGAGAAAAAACTACATTTGTTTCGAAATTTGGATCGTTCACATACAAAGTCACGTCGTTTGGGCTAAACAAATGTCCCAACTGTCTTCTCTAGGATAGTGGTAAAGGCATTCCAAGAGTATATTTATAAAACAATGGCTGTGTATTTTGACGACTGGACTATCTACAACTTACTAAAATATCACATCCAATGGTTGAGGATGATGTTGGAAAGATGTAGGCAAATTCATTTATGATTAAACATCAAAAAGTGAATCTTCGCCACACCTATAGGCATATTGTTGGGCCACATTATATGCAAGGATGGGATTAAAGTCAACATGGCTAAGATCAAGGTTATCCTTGATTTGAAAACACCAGTTAACCAAAAGAAAATTAAAATCTTCCTCGGACACACTGGATATTATGGAAAGTTTATCTGACACTACTCTGACATCCCTTTTCCAATCAACGAGCTATTAAAGAAGGAAGTTGAGTTCAACTAGAGCCAGGAATGTGAAAAATACTTCGAACTACTAAAACGAAAAATTGGTAGAAGCACCCATCCTATGATTTCTGGATTGGTCAAGAAAATTTCATGTTCATGTCAATGCCTCAATTATCATTGTTGGCTCGGTCTTAGCCTAGCCATATGACGACATGGTCGACCACCTGAATGCATATGCGAGTCAGAAAATAAAGTAGAAAGAAACTACTCGACGACCGAATGTGAAGCTTTAGCAATGATTTTTCCCCTGCAAAAATTCCAACACTATCTATTAGCAAATCCATTTACATTTTTCATAGACCATCAAGTGCTGAAATACCTAGTGAATAAACCAATCCATCAAGGGAAAAAATTTCGATGGCTACTACTCTTTCAAGAATTCGACTTCGAAGTAGTAGTCTGAACAAGAAAGACAAATGTCATCCTGGATCATCTATCTTGACTTGAGAGAAGGTAAGACCTGACAGGAATAGATGATGATTTACCAGATGCAAATCTATTCAGGGTTGAAGCAGCTCCTAAAGAATTAGAAAAAATTGAAAATTTTCTAAAAGAAGGGAAGGCCCCTGATGATGTCCCAACGAACAAACAAAATATTTTAGCAATGAAACCTGCTCCATCCACTCTCATGAATGGATATCTCTACAAGCTAGTACTTCACAACATTCTGCAAAGATGTGCATTAGAGCAGGAACGTGAAGACATCACTAACAAAGCACATGTTGGCCCAACATGAGGTCACTTTCAAGCCAACATGATAGCCAGGAAAATCCTTCAAGTCAGTATTTTATGGCCAACTTTACACAAACACTGTCGAGAATGGGTAAAGAAATGCGACAAGTGTCAGAGGATAGGCTAACTCTTGTGGAAAAATGAAATATGCTTGCACTCAGTAAACCCTAGTTTACCGTTTGAAATATGGGCCATTGATTTTGTTGGTCCTTTCCCCAAAAGATAAAAAAGGTTAGGAAAAAATACATCATTACAGTCGTCGAATACTTAACCAAATGGGCAGAAGTAGAACAGGTCAAAAACTGCACAAAGGAAACACCTGCAAAATTCATTTATGAAAATATAGTAACCAAATTGAGTTGCTCTTTGACAATAATTAGTGATCAAGGAAATCACTTTATCAATAGTACAATTGAAGTATTTCTTTTAATATATTCATGATCGATCATAGAAAGACAATTTCATATCACCCTCCGGCTAATGGAGTTGTCAATTCATTAACAAGACATCACAAAAGGGCCCAATGAAAATATGTGGACTTGACAGAGACGATTGGGATGATAAAGTTCCAGCAATATTGTGGGCGTATAGAAAAAAATACAAAAGATTGATTGGCGAGACACCCTTCAAACTAGTCTATGGTCAAGAAGCAGTGATTCCACCACATTTCTACACAAACGCAGGTCATATAGCCTTCATCCTGGAATTCAACCATGTGTTGAAAACAAGACAATGCTTCTACCAACTAAACCAATTAGAAGAACAAAGGATGCTAGCGTAGAAACATTAGGAAATTCAAAAAAATTAGCAAAAATCTTGGCATGATCGACGTCTTAAGAAGAAGGACATCAATGACAGAGAATTCATACAATTGTACGACAATCTAGTAAAAGGAAAACCAAGGAAGCTAGAAACGACATGGTTGGGTTCGAATGTGGTTGAGGACATCCGACCATTAGGAGCAGTACAATTGAAAACATTACAAGGGAACCCTTCAAGAAATTAGTCAATGGGGCCCATTTGAAAAGATATCACACATAGCATCCTAAAATCGCGCCGGAGAAAACCTCTTCGGGGGCACCAGAAGGACTCTACTAGGTTGAAAACCCTTCAGAGTGGCATGAGTCGAAAGTAAAGATAAAGGAATAAACAAAGAAAATAAAAAATAAAATAAAGACAAGACAAAGCAATAAAAGTAAAAGGAAGATTAAGAACATACAAATCAAGAAATCAAAATTAAGGAAGCGATAAACACGTTAGTTACCAAAGTTAGGTACATAAACTAATCGACAAACTATAAAATATATGACCGATTCACAATGCATTCATTCACAACAAAATAATTGAAAATGAGAAGAGAATAGAGTACGTGGGAAGCAATCGAAGAGGAAACCCCAAAATCAAGAGAAAGTTTCGTACCAAGACAAGATTTGCGTCTTTGAGTGAACCAGTGGATCGATTGAAAGAGAAAAACAACATTCAACAGAACAAAAAAATCATAAATGCAAACTCCAATTATCAAGCATATGGGAAAAATATGAAATACACGAGCGCGCAAACAACACTTCAAGCAAACAAGAATATCATCAACAAAGAAAGTATGTATTCAAAAGGATGAGCATTCATCGAATTGATAGAAAAGAAAAAACTGACATGGTTGAACGCTTCGACTGGAGGTCCTCAACCACCTAGAATAATTGACACAACCAAGCAACACAAACAAATATTGCTCAAGTCGAGCACACACCCTGAGAAACTAAAATCAATAGAGTCGATGTGACTAAGCCAACGGAATTTGTTAATTCCATTAATGCTTGATAGGACAAGTTCAACCACCATGCCTTTGTCAACGTAGAAGTCCTCTCACATGAAACAATTAGTTAATTTCTACACCACTATCGAGACATGCAAACTAATATCCTCATTGGAATAATTAAATTCCTTGCTCCATCTCCCGCCTACAAATTTAGATGAGGCATATGACTTCAATTCACTTCTGTTTACACTTGATCCCTTGCACAATAAAGCTATATAACTCTCAGTCGTGCGTTTGAGCCCTGAACTTCAGAATGATCAATTCGACCTCCAAGAAATCATAGATGTGTTGAGAATGAGAGGACATGTTGGAGATTCATTGGTCGAACCAAGGACAAAGTCTAAATTTGAAAAAATTGGTGCAATTGAACTACAAGCATGCATGGAAAACATCCATAGAACCTGAATAGTGTTGATGACAACAACTTAATGAGACATTCTTCAGGTCGTACTCCTTGATGGACTGAGCTGGGTCGATGTTGGGCTCTAAAGATGTCTAAAAACAACCTTAGTTTAACATTAATTTATCAACCCGAGGATTTGTCTTTTATCTCAAAGTATATCAGCAAAGTCTATGCAGATTGATCGTAGAGGCTAAAATCGTGTAGTGAAAGCAAATATGAGTTTATCAACAATTAAGTTCCTCAAACATTCATTAAAGATTCTAGGAATTGAAATCTAAAGCTGTGCAATGGAAACAAACTAATTAATCTATTGAATTCATTTTAAGAGCAATAATTGAATCTAGATAAAGACTTGTAGAAATGACTATGATTATGAATCAAGTTGCTGGAAAGAAAAAGGCGAATTATTCTATCTATGGAAAGAAATAGAGACTGTAATCTAATCGAAAAGAGACAACAATCATATTTCCATTGAAAGGAACAACAACTATATTCTAACGGAAAGGAACAACAAATGTAAACTAAGTGAAAGGAACAACAAATGTAAACTAAGTGAAATGAACAACAATTGTAAACTTATGAGGAACTGTCACGCATCAAATCTCAGTAATAAGAATTGGAACAACAATTATCTAATGCTTCGGGGAATATCTCTCTCTTGCAATTGACATGAAATCATCAACACACTTATGCATTCATTTAACTAATGTAAAAGAGAATTGAATCACAAAACATAAATTGAATTGATACAATTACAGGTTGAATAGTAGCTCCTCCAGACTGGGCCCTTGGTCCTTAGAAGCACTGCTACTTGAAATTTAGTATATATAAATGGTAAAACCGCTCGAAGCTTCTATTGATTTCATAGCTGGTACAACATTTTACAAAAAATGATAACGCATAGCAATTCTAAGTTCTGAGATCTTGGGTGCAATTCTTCTACATCTTTTCAAGATCTATTTACCCCTTATATATTACAATAATCTAGGTAAATTAATCTATCCCGAGGATCGAGAGATCCTCAGGATTGCTTTACTATTACAATAAGCAACTCGATCATCTTCAAAAATGCCTTGCGCCATAAAGTCTTCAACCTCCAATAGCTTGCGCATCTTCAAGATTTCCTTTGCTATCTTGGGTTTGACAATATTTAACCAATCCTGTAATAAAACCAGATAATTCCAATCATATTTAGGATCTATGTAATCTAACTTCAACAATAATGCTAAATATTATATTATTCATTTTCTATTCTATTTGCTCCTAAATAACCGAAAAGTCAATCAAGATGATATCATGAAATGTGGGAAAAAGGAAGATATTTATACCTTTTTCATAACCTAACATACCCCCCAACTTACCTTCTTGCATGTCTTCATGCAAGCTGAGATTTTACATGTAAAGCAGTAATGCTGTAAGATGGAAAGGTTGGTTCACCAGGCCTTCTGAACCCATTGCTTCTTTTGAGTTCTCCAAAAGCAGCATCCTCCATCTTCTTGTTAATTTGATAATCTTTTTGGTAACTTTCTGGAGGGAACCAGATGATAGGGGGATTATATCTGCACCCAATCCAAGCAGGCCCTTCCTCTTGGAGCAATCTAGAATACCTCTCTATCCTATAGGTAGATGCAAAGAAATTCCTGTACCCAAAGGGTTCCCTACTCTTTACTTCACTGGAGGATGCATCCTATCTCAGTTTAGAAGCAGCAAGAGCTTCCTCCTTAAGCTCCCTAAAACGAGTGATATTTGAACACAACTTGTAGATAGATAGGGGCTAAGGAGTCTACGACCCCCCCTCTTTTCATAAAGGTTTTATGTTGCATAATGGCTGGAAAGGACTTTGGAGGTTCTCCCCTAACCCAGAGATCTAGCCCATCTTCCCTCTTTAGGAAGGTTTTATGAGCTTTACCCCATCTGACTTGGTTATGAGTAAATGACATAAATGCCTGAAATTGTATGTCACCTATGAATGGGCCAGGGTTATCTTCCCTTTTTTCTTCTAGAATGGAATTATGAAAGTACAATTCACACAAAAAGTATTGTACCTTTTCGTCCTGCTCTCTGAAACATGAAATAAACTCAGGTACAGTGGAAAATGAAATAATTTTTCCTTCTTTGATGGCCTTCACTCTTAATAGAAGATATCATTCTAGCAAGAATAAAGTGTAATTGGTGGCAGGGGCTCTGCAATTAATAACATTAGAGTAGACATCGCAGATTTCTTTGATTTTCTCCAAAGCTTTTTCTAATTGGGTTTGCACCTTTTTTATCTTCCCTTGGGCTCTGGTGAGTGCAGCATAGGTTTCACCCTCTGTTGTTGTCATGTCCTTCAGTTGTTTAATAATCTTTTGATATTCATCCCTAGTGACCATCTCATCTTGGTGTTGAGCCAATGCTCATTGGGCTTGTCCCAGCTTTGCCTTTAGTTTATCAATGGTGACACCCTGTGCTTGAGATTGGGATGCTTGGTATTCTTCCATAGCGCCCATCTCTTCCCTGAATTGAGTTAATGCTTGCTGGACCTGTGTAAGCTCTGCTTCCAGCCTATCCACAATAACACTCTGTTTCTAGGACTAGAGTGGTTGGTGCTCTGCCATAGTCAGTAATTCATTTCTGTTTTGAACCAGGGCTTGTTGAGACTGCATCAATTCTTCCTGCAATCTCCTGATGGTAGCATTTTGCTCAAGGAGTTGAGCTATTTCCTTTAATATTGGGGTGTCTGTCTGCACCTCAACATCAATTGCTTTTGTAGATGTCATATTTTCTTGTGTTTCTAAAGGAATTGCTTCCTCATTTTGAGCTACTGTTTCTTCTACTACTATTTCTTCAGGGTCCGTCTGTATCCCTATAGAATTTGTACTGGCTGCTTCTTTAGGAAGAGGGTTTCTTCCTTGCACTCTGGCCTTTTTTTTCTTCTTTCTTCTGTGGGCCTTATCTGCCTGTTCTAGTTGTTTCCTCAATTCCTTAATAATTCCCTTGAGTTTAACCACCTTTTGATTTAATACTTCAGTCTTCTTAGCCTTTTTCTTCAACAATTTGTTTTCTTTTTTTAACTTTTTGATTTTCTTATGGCTCTTGGCTGATTTTTGTTTATGAGAGGTCTCAAGGTCTTCTTCATTCTGGCTAGCAGATGGTTGTTCCTCTGTTCCTTCCAAATGTTATGTCTGTCCAAGAGGGATTCTTGTTTCAAAATGAGGTTCTTCCTGTGCTCTGTCCTCAGGAAAAGACATTTCAATATCAGGGAAATATTCAACTGGTTTTGAAGAGGAGGCTTGTTCTGGGCATTTTTCTGGATTATTTGTGCCTCTGTCAATTGAGGTTCCCAAGATTCCCAAAACCTGGGCTATTTCTACCTCATAGCTCTTCATAAATTGTTCTGTCAGATGCTCTAATGTCGATTGGGTGTCTTCCTGATCATTCCTTTGTGAGGTCTGTTCTTCTTGCCCAATTCCTTGAACATTCTCGCGTGGAGACTGTTCTGTAGAATTTTGAAGTTCTTCAGGTTGTTTTGTTGTACCCTGAATTGCTTTAGTTGTTTCTTGAATTTGTCTGCTTCTTCTCCTTGTCTGAATGATGGTTGTAGGGATAGTTGTTGCTCTCTTCCTCTTTTTAGTTAATGCCTGTGTTTGTGAGGTCCGGGCCTTTGTGATTTGGGCAGGGTCTGCCTCAGCTTCAGTTTGAGGAGATGGGATTTCTCTTTGGGCAGTAGTCTCCTCTGCCTATCTATCTTCAATTTCCTGTGGTGGTTCTTCATGGAAAAATTCAGGCTGCTTCAGTTGTGGAGGTCTATTGGCCTCAATCAAGTTATCCCAGGTCAATTGAGTTTGACTTAGTGCTTTATTTGTTATCAGTTTAACTAATCTGTGGTGACTGATAACAGTAACAGGGTCCTTGGATTTTTGTGTTCTTAAGACAACCTCATGTAATATGGAATTTAGAAAGAAAGGTATATTAAGTACTAACCGTTGTTTTAAAGCTGCCAACAATTTGAGGTGGCGAGGTCAAATTACGTCATATCGTCCATCACAAGTGATGTACTGCTGAATTATCCCTGCAAGTTCCTTCCATGGTTCTCTGAGGGTAATGGGATTGAGTCCCTTTCCCTTCTTATCCAATTCTTCCCCAAGGTCTGTGAAAGTTTTCACAACTTCCTTCAGTGTCGTGTATCTTCCTGTCCATTGAATGCCCATGTTAGGGAGGCCTGTGACCTCTGCTAAGATTTCTGGGGTGACTAAGATTTGTATGCCCCGCACCATAGAGTTTTCTCTCTGCAGATTCTGAAAGAATTCAAGAGTGACATTCGTGTCATATCCTTGTAGACGGTTGAAGTACTCCGTCCACCCCAGCTGGTACAGGATGTCTCTTGCTTGCTCTGTAATATTTAGTAAAGTTGGCTCCCTGCGCACACCTCTTCCACCCATTTTGTGAGAAAATGTGGACAACTATCGTTCCTGGTAGCAAACTTGGTTAGACCATCTTGGAGGAAAAAATACCGAAAATAGCAAATATCAGAGACAACAAATGTTTACAAATGTGGATATTTATTACAATCATTACTATATTTATCAAGAAGCGTGTTGAGCATCCACTCCCCTCATTAATATAAAGGTTGACCTCAACCGTCAGCGTAGGGGAAAGTAATGAGTGTAGGTATTGATGGTGAGAAGTAATGATTGTACTGCCGCCACCAATGGGAATCAATGATTTATTTTCAAACAACATATTTTAACGGTAATCATTAAACGTTAATCCTCTTTTGTGGAATTGAAAGATACCAATACTCAAAATAATGCTTTAAGGATACATACACCGAATAAATTAAATCTGTTCATTCAAATAATATCCCACATATCATAATGTTGTTACTTTTTCATTTCATTGAATACAACCGAAATGATAGCTTCGTTATTGAGTGAAGGAAATCTAGAGATACGCAAAAACTTGGTGTTTAAGGTAAACTTCCATACCACTTGCAAAGCCACTGTTGCCAGCAGGCATCCATAGCCTCGACAGGGTTACCTTTTAACCCTGAGATGAGCCTGTATCCTTGATACTTATTTGAATCATCTTTTCCAAAAAGACCATTATCCTGGTTTGGTAGCCAGATGGTGATAATGCCACTCACTAGATTGTAACTTAGGTGAACAAGCCGACTCGTGATGAGACTCCTTGTCCTTTGACTAAAAAATGTCAAAGGCCATTGCCTTGGTGTGGTAGCCATAGTGAGAATGTCACTTAGGTTATTATCCTATGATCGTGGTAGGTTGGCTCGTGATGAGACCCCCTATTCTTTGTGGGAAAAGAAATAAATTTTATTGATTTATTTTTTTATTTTTTATTTTTTTTAAGTTTTTAAGTTTTTCCCGAAAAAGACCATTATCCTGCTTTGGTATCCAGATGATGATAATGCCACTCACTAGAGTGTAGCTTAAGTGAACAAGTCATCTCGTGATGAGACCTCTTTTCGTTTGACAAAAGAAAATGTCAAAGGCCATTGCCCTGGTGTGGTAGCCATAATGGGAATGCCACTTAGGTTAGTATCCAATGATCGTGGTGTTGGTCACTATAATTGCTTAATTAATTTTAAACAACCAAGTGAAACATAAATTATCAACCTAGGGAAGTCTTTTGTTTCAAATATAGCCACGCACTATATATGCTCAATTCCAAAAGC
>JASDQU010502037.1:18263-37079 GCA_032191745.1 Picea mariana | reverse complement strand
ATGTTATCCTTTAAATTTCCTATGAATACATCAATCAGGTGCTCATCTAGAATATCCATTACCTTTATATTCAATCTTTGGAAGTTCTCAATGTGCTCCGCAACTGAACCCTTTTTCTTGAGATTTATCAATTGGCTAAATAAGGTATTGCTCCTTGTATCCTCATTGTGTGCTATCATTTCTTCCATGAAAATTGTCCAAGTGAAAAGTGATTTGTGAGAGCAAAGCCATCGATACCACACAAATTGATTGGGTTCTAAATATAAAGAATCAATTCGTACCTTTTGTGTATGTGGCACATCATGTAGATCAAAGAACTGCTCCATCTGAAGTATCCATGTGATTGGATCCTTGCCATCAAACTTCCTCATATTGATCTTAGAAAAGTGGTTGATCTTCAACCCAAAGTTGGAGTTTCTCCAGTCTTGATTCATATTCCTTGTATCCTTATCATGAATTTCATGGGATACATTTTCAATTTCAGGTGGCCTCTCTATTAGGAAGTTTTTAAATCCTTCCATGATCTCCCTTTTTAAACCATCCATCCTAGTATCCATTATTTCCTCCAACTTAGCTTCAATTGAATCCATCATCCCTTGTAGTTGATATTTTGTTATTGTCTTCTTTTGTAAATCATTTATGTCCCTCCACATTTCTTCACCTTCATCAAGCGTCCAAGTAGGATTATATGGAGGCTTATTTGGTGTAGAAGTTCCCTTTTTTGGTGGCATGTTGGCCAAGTATCACTTTTAAACCTTGATTTTGAGGTGGTTCTGTTAGACGATATTTCTTCTACTGTATCTCCAAAAATTCATCCCTTCTGGGTCTGAAATTTTCTTTTTATAGTTCTATGATATTTCTTCTTTGCAATGCCACATGTCTGATCAAATTTGGATGAGCCAAGTGGAAGTTATGGTAACTTACCCACACCTTGCTGATTTTTGTCCCTTACATGAGAGCGTACTTGTAAAGCGTGCCAATAACACAATATATGATATTCGATTCTGAGACTTGCACCAAAAATACTACATAATGTCCAATGCAACTTGTCTCACTTAATTTGGATACTCACTGAAGAATATATCATTGTTTACCCAGAACACCTATTTGAGACTAGTTAATATGACTAGTGAGATACCCTATCTTACACAGGGTGTATAAAAAAAGTAGGATGAACCAGATTCTGAAATTTATATCAAAACTACCTTGATAATTTATATGAATAATCTATGGGTTTCAGGGTCTGAAACATCATAGAAAAAACTTTATAGAGAAAATTACATGATGACTAAATTTAGGATGAGTCGAGAACCCTATCTTACACAGGCTATATCTCCAAAAGTGTAAGGCCTCCATAGATGAAATTTGAACCCCGCGTACCTTGATTCGTCTACTAAATAAATTCCAAGGGGTTCATTCTGAAACATTGTAGAAAAACCATTATAGTGAAAATTAAAAGTTATCTCAGATGCAACAACGAAATACCAAGACATTGAGCTTTGATACCAAATGGTAATAACCAAATATCAAAATAGCATAAAAAAACCTCAAAATAAGTACTCAACACCTTGAAAAAGATATAATTTAAGATAATAAGCCTCTTCTAGGGGGAAACCTCCTTATACAACACATAAATCTCCAAATACAATATGATTCCAAATGAAAAGGTCTCCTTCGTATATATAGGAGACTAGGAGGTACAATTACAACTAATGGACCCAAGCCGACATAAATAAAATAAAATTACTAATGTAATATGCCCCAATTAAGGGGCAATGTGCCTCTATTTAGGGCTTAACAGGTTGGTACAAAGGTAAGGGAGCCTCCGACTTTTTATGGTCTGAATAATTTAGAATAAGTTTTAAGAAAGTTTGAGGTAGAAGTTGTGAAAAACCAAAGATTTCTAGAATTAGACGTTTCCTTAAAATCCACACCTTCCAGTTGGTGGGGTGCACATAAAGAAAATATTAATAACTAGTTTCAGTGAAAAATGTTACTGCACATTATGTTTGGCGCATAGTAGGAGAATAGATATATGGAGAAGTATGATGGGACTGGGAAACCCAGAGAACACATAGATAGGTGCTTGGTTCAATGGAGATTGGTACCACCAAAAGAATATCCACACCATTTCATTCACACATTAGATGAACCAAGGAACTAGTACATAGAGTTGGAACAATGCATGGAAACAATAAATTGGGAGGAAATGCAACATAATTTCGTGATTGCATTTTCCTTTGAGCATGAGATTCTAGAAATAGATACAACAATGAAGATGATCAAAGATAGGATATTTGAAGAACCCAAATTTGAAATAATAACAATATATTAGAATCATACTAATTAGACTGTCAGACAACTGTTACATTGTTATCATGTCGCAGAAGAAGAAGATCTAGAAGAAGAAAACCCATGCAACATCTAGATATCAAACATTGAAGGAGAAAGAGAATTAAAAGGACCACAATTAGAATCAAAAGACTATGTTGCATCTTTGAAGATAAAGAAGGTAAATATGGGAACAATAGAAAACCCAAACATGGAAAGTATTGGATATTATTGGGACAACCAGACAATGGAGAGCATCACAAAGTTACTACAAGAATATAATGACTTGTTTCTAGCGACATTTTCTGAGATGAAGGGGCTCACAGAAGAACTTGGAGAGATGAAGAACCCTTTGAAGCAAGATTCCAGACCTATAAGACATAGACCTTATAGGTTGAATCCAATATACAAGTAGAAAGTGAAGACACAAATTGACAAAATGTTAGAGGTTGGTGTCATAGAACTTGTAGAAGAATCATAATGGATCATTCCTATGGTAGTACATGAAAAGAAGAATAGGGGAATCAAGATCTGTGTGGACTTGAGAAAGTTAAATGATGCTTTCTTGCGTGATCCTTTCCATACCCCATTAACAGATGAAGTTTTGGAGAATGTAGGAGGTCAAGAAGCTTATTCATTTATATATGGGTTTTCAGGATATCATCAGATTAGGATAGCACCAGAAGATAGAAATAAGACAACATTTGCAACAAAATGGGGATCATACCAGTATACAGTAATGCCTTTTGGGTTGAAGAATGGACCTACAATTTTTTCCAGAGTAGTAGTAGCAACCTTTAAAGATTTTATTCATATTTTTTTTGGAGATTTACTTGGATGATTGGACAATATTTAGTTAATTAAAGGATCATGTACTTGAAGTATTAAGGCTGATGTTAGACATGTGTAGACAATGTCATATCTCATTGAACATTAAGAAATGTATTTTTATCGCATCTTTTGGTATTTTTTTACGACATGTGGTATGTAAACATGGTCTGTAGGTTTATCCTCCCAAAATTGTTGTTATAGTTAATTTACCACCACTTAAGCCAGTGTGCCAATTGAAGAGTACACTTGGTCATACAGGTTATTACAGGAAATTTATAAGAGGTTATGCATGAATCACGATGCCAATGGAGAAGTTGTTGAAGAAGGACATCAAGTATCAGTGGAATGATGAGTGCCAACCGAGTTTGGATATTTTAAAGGAAAAGATGGTAACTGTGCCAATTTTGGTGTTCCCAGATTGGTCAAAATAATCTCATGTGCAAGTGGATGCATCATCAATAACACTTGGAGAAGTATTAACACATCTAGGATAAGGTCACATAGATTACCCTATAGTATTTTCAAGCAGGAAGATGACATATTCAGAACAAAACTACAATGCAACAGAAAGAGAAGGATTGGCTATGGTATATGCATTGTAGAAATTCAGAGATTATTTGTTAGGACAATATTTCAAGATGTTTACATACCATCACGCTCTTAGATACTTGGTTAATAAGCCATTGTTGGGGGAAGAATATGCAGATAGTTACTGTTGTTTCAGGAATTGAACTTTGAAGTTGTGGTGAAGCCTGGAAGATTGAATGCATGATCAAATCATCTGTCAAGGATAACTAATGGAGAAGAACCAAGAAGTTTGGAAGAAAAATTTCTTGATTCTCAACTATTTTTAGTAAAGATTGAAGATGAATATTTTTCTGATATTAGTGAGTTTTTGAGTACAGGAGTGTCCTTAAAAGAATTTAATAGCACGCAAAAGAAGAACTTGGTTGTAAGAGATGCAGATTATCAACTAATTTCATGTCATTTATACAAGCTTGGAGGAGGTAACATTTTGAGAAGATATGTGATTGAGCATGAAAGACCCATCATTTTGGCAGAAGAACATGAAGGCATAACTGGAGGACACTATGAAAGAAAAGCCATTACGCAAAATTTATTGCATGTAGGATTATGGTGGCCAAAAATTCATAAGGATGCAAAGGAGTACTGTAAGAATTATGATGTGTCTTAGAGGGTTGGAAATCCATCCAGGAGTGATGAGATTCCATTGAGACATTAGGTAACTTTGCAAGTGTTTGATAAGTGGGTTGTCAATTTTGTGGGACCAATTAATCCACCAACAAGAAGATGAAGGGAAAGATATATTATTATAGAGATAGAATACCTGACTAGATGGGCTAAGGAAACAACAATGAAGGATTGCAGTGCAGATACTGTAATGCTATTTTTATTTGAACATGTAGTAATAAGGTTTGGATTCCTATGAATATTGATGAGTGATCAAGGGGCTCACTTTATTAACAATACCATCTAGACAATGCTTGAATAATTTGAGATATATCATCAGAAGAGTACTCCATATCATCCTTAAGCTAATGGGACGGTGGAAGCATTTTACATGATATTGGAGAAATCCTTAAACAAGATTTGTAATGTGAAAATAGATGATTGGGACTTTAAGGCACCAACAATACTATGGGCTTACAGAACTACATGAAAGAATCTAATAGGATATACATTTTTCAGGATGGTATATGGATAGGAAGAAATAGTTCCCTTGGAGCATTTGATACCAAGTCTTCGCATTGCAACTATTACAGAGATGAAAAAAAGAGGCACAACACATGAAATATTGGCTCAACTAATGGAATTAGAAGAAGATGAAATTATAGTTGGTTTCCATTAGGAGGTACATAAAGTGAAGGATAAGGATTGGCATGACAGACATATTAGAAGGAAAATATTAAAAGAAGGATATCCGGTTCTCCTCTATGAAAGTAAATACTTTCTACACCCAATGAAACTTAAAATGCATTGGATAGGGCCATATGAGATAAAGTCTGTTACAGATGGAGGTGTTGTGCAACTATAAGACTTAACATGTAAGGAATTTCAAGGGCTGGTGAATGGTAGTCAACTGAAACTATATAAGGACAATTGACCCACTAACCCTCAGTAGTTGCAGCGTATAATTTAGACTTGTGAATATTGTATGTAGTAGGAGTTAAAAGAAGAAAAGGAAGAAAAAATTAAAAAAATGGCAAAAAGCCAAAAATACGTAGGTAGATGGATAAGTGGTAGACGTATAGTTAGAAGATACAGTGCACAACAAAAGAAAGAAAGCATTATGATAGAACTGTGTGATAGAAAAGACAGAGCACACCAGACAGTAAAATGGCGCGAAAAAATTCATGATACTACGCAACATAAAAAGTAAATAATGTGCGTTGGGATGGAAAATGATCAGAAAAGTGAAAAACTAGTGAATGGGAAAAAAAGAGGGTGCGTCAGAGAATTTATGACAGAGTCTATAAAGAGGGAAAAACATGGAAAATACAAAATACTTATGATTTTTGATCAAACAAGGGGCATAGTGAACAAGGTGCGATTGGGTGTGAAGATTGTGAAGAATCCAACCGAGTTGCACAAAATTTTCCCAGAATTAGAGAAATTTTACCACCAAAAGTCAGAGCACCAAGCCAATTCACGCGAAGTACCAGAAGCAATAACATATCGATGGAGGAGACGACCGGGGTGGTCGATGTGGACGATATTCCAACAACAAAAAGTGACTCATTCAATCCAACGTGGGTTGAGGAACAAAACCTAGAAGAAGAAGTAGTAAGCCATGCAAAGGAAGGGAGAAACCATAATGCAACAATAAACCCTAGCGTAGAAAACTCAGGAGTAGCGCATGTAGAGGGCGAACAAGGTGAAGATGATAGTGATAAGACAAAATCAGATAAACCTAGAGTAGAGGAATCCCTAGAGGTCGAAGATGACCGTGACATAGATGAAGAAATGAAGAAGGAATAAATCCCAGAAGAAACGACAACAGGGTCGTCGAAGAAAAGGGAAGCAGTGGAAACAACGCACACAAAAATAGAGAGTTTGTTGTCAGTGCCCTACATTCCAAATTTAGTCATATTTGTAGAAGTCATGTTGGGTTTTGTCCCCAAATTGAAATACGTAGACCACGATGTGACAAAGGTAGCCAAGTTTCCATATCTTGCGCAATAGGTTTACATGGAAAAAAAAAGGGTCAACTTCGAAAGGAATATTGATAATGGAACCCAAACAATGGATAATCAGACTTTACAACTCTGGAATTATGAATTTATTGGAAATTCCTCACTTCAGTAGGGGGAATGATGTTAATTCATGTGTAAAAAAACTTTTGGCGTGCATACATGGAAGGTTTTTATGGGTGGACAGTCCATTCCCGATCGATGTCAACTTAATTTCTAAGCTTATAGGACTACCAATAGATGGGGTCAAGTCTGAGCAGTATCTTCATGACAAAAAAAAAGTGAAGGATATTGCAAAGGAAGTGAAGGCACAATTTGGCACTGATAGAGGCAGTAGAGGTATGATAATTAAGAATATCAATGACCCAACTACCAAATTGATGATGAAGTTTATGGCCTACAAGCTACTTAGAAAGTGTAGCAAAGAAGAAGCACCTGCAGGGGTAGTCACAACACTTGTGAAATGCACAAAGGGTACAATTATTAGATGGGCGTCGTATTTGCTCAACCTATTCTTAGAATACTATAGGGATGCACAGGATGCTGGAACAGATTTCGACTACTCTTGTTTGTTAATATTGATAGCTTCAAACGCATGGGAAAAACCAAAGTATTCATTTTTTTAATGAAAGAAGAGGAAAGTGTGGTGCAACACGATAGGAAACCTTACGAGACAACACAGACCCCGAGGAAAGGAAATCCAAATCAAGCATTTTTGGCTTGTACATTCAGGAGATGCAAAATAAAATTGAATATACATGGAGAATTTCACCTGAAGTGGTGAAGGAGCATGAGGGGATAGCCAATTTTAATACATCTAGGAATAAAATATGGATACAAGTCATAAGAGACCCTAAGAAGACATGGCTAAAGATGTCGTATTTCATAAAAATAGAAGAAGTCCAATGGGTACTAGTAGAATGTCCAGATCAATGGAAGGTGCTAGTAGTAGTCAAGAAAGGTGTAAAAGGAAAAGAATAAGAAGAATATGGAATATCATTGAAGTCTAGTATCCCAACAACAAATACTAGAAAAATAGCAGAGCGCACCAAATCAATAGTCATTGGTACAAAACCAAGGAAACCAAGAAAGAAGGAAACAATACCAAGGGCCTCAGTGTTAGTGATAGAGTGTGCAGAGGAAACAAATGGAGAAAGGAAACACAATGGTAAGGACACCCGAGAAACAAATATTCCAGTGCAGACATACACACCACCAAAGAGGAAATCAACCATGCATATAGGAGAAAAAATAAAGAAGATGAATGAAGGAAAGAAGGCCATCGAGTTCACAATTACTAGAGATGACGTAGAGTTAGTGGCAGATAAGGTGCAAGACCGAGGAGAAGATGCACTCTATGTCACATAATTACAGAGAGAGGAAATTATGAAAAAATTGATGAAGGTCAAGGAGAATTTGGAAAGCCTCCAGATTAATGTCATGCAACAGAAAGGAACAAAACAACAGAAAGACTCCACACAGCAGGAGCCAATACATAAAGAAAAGGAGATAGTCCAAACATAAATAGTGGATAACATGATGTTCTAGATAAGGAAAAACATGCTACATATTGATGAGGAAACCACGAAGACACCTTTGAAGGATGTAGAACAATTGGAATTGGTGATGTCGAAGATCCCAACCAAAGCACTATACAAGTTGCAGATGAGCATCGCACAAGAAGTTCAATCCAGAGCCAATACTGATGCAACAAACTTGGAGACAACCGAGGAAGAAAAGGAGGTATTAGAGATATCTCTCAAAGAAGTGCAGATCGAACGTGAGGAGAAAAAAAAATGTGCAAACAAACTGGAGAAAATACTTGAGGAATTGTTACAAATGATTCCAGACATCGCACTAGCAAGAAAGCTCAGTGCAGAATAAAAGATAAAAAGAATAGCGCAGACGATGGATAGTTATAAACAAGAGATTATAGAATTGGTTAGAAAGATGACACCAACCACCCCTCCAGAACTCAGATCAGAGAGGGATCATTAGGCAACATAACACACAAATATTATCATGCTAGAAGTAAAATAAGTAGAAGAGCTCTACGAAAGGACCACACAGATATGGATGAGCTTGGCAGAAGATAAAGGGATCCAACAATTGGATCAGAGGGAAGAGAAGTTGAATGTTGAAGTTTAGGATTTAAAGAAAATACAAAAGGAAATGCCTATATAAGAGAGAATGAAGGCCGTGCAGGAAATGAAACATTTGCAAGAAGAGATGAAGACACTCCAAGAAGAAAGACAAACAAGACAGGCTTAGTTGGAGCCACTTCAGGAGCAAGCAGAGAAAATGACAGTAGAGATGGAAACAAAGAAAGGAAGATTGGAACAAGTGCACTCAAAAAGTATAAAAGCACTGGAGGATCACATAACAATGCAAGTGGTAGAGACTATGAAAACAAAAAGTGCGTAGGAGAAGACACAAGTAGATGAACTCACAAAGAAGTTCTAGGAATTAGCGAAATTGGTGTAGTAGGAGGCACACACTTCTTGAGTGGCTTGGGAAAATCCATAGGTAAGTGTTGGGGGCATGTTGGAGTAGGAAATATTTGGGTAAGGATCAATATACAATGCAACAAATGAGGTAGAATGGATTATGCACCAGGAAAGAAGGAAAATCAATGCGATAGAGGGAAAAGAAAAAACAACGCGACATAATCGTGGATTAGTGAGTAAAGGAAGTTAGAATGTGGAAAAGTTTACTCCACTTAGAATTATGGTTTTGGGTTATTATATAAAGGTTTTACCCAATTATGTAATATAAATAGAGGATGTATGAGGTATCTAAGGAGAGATGATCCTATGGTGTTCATAGCTTGAGTTTATCTAGTTTTGGTGAGTTTGAGTTCAACCTTGAGTATGTTTTGGGTCACAATACTACTTTTGAGAGTTCTGGAGCTTAGATGGAGTCAATTGTGAAATGTATGGTTTGTATCTGAGGGTCAGATCGCAATATATGGAGCTTGGTGTGACACTAGTCAGCCTCACAGAGTATTATGAACTTTTGATGTAGTGCACACAACACCATATTCCAATGAATAATAAATAAGCAGAATATCTTTGTGGACGTTTCCCACGGGGGGTGAACCACGGTAAAATCATGTGTTGTGATGTGTTTGGATGATTTTTTTTTGTTGTTTCTGCAATTATGAATGAATGATGAATGGATATAATAGTATCTTGTAGCGCGTAGTACTGATAATGCTGAATAATATAACTGTTAGATCTAGATGAATGGTATAATAGGATGCATGCTAAAGTAAAAGCAGAAGAAGTAGAACACCCCCAATCCAATAGCCTCACAGAGTATTATGAACTTTTGATGTAGTGCACACAACACCATATTCCAATGAATAATAAATAAGCAGAATATCTTTGTGGACGTATCCCATGGGGGGTGAACCACGGTAAAATCATGTGTTGTGATGTGTTTGAATGATTTTTTGTTGTTGTTTCTACAATTATGAATGAATTATGAATGGATATAATAGTATCTTGTAGCGCATAGTACTGATAATGATGAATAAAATAATTGTTAGATCTAGACGAATGGTATAATAGGATGCATGCTAAAGTAAAAGCAGAAGAAGTAGAACACCCCCAATACATTACATGATTGCAGACATCTGCATCCTGCAGTCACCCATAATCCATCTTGGGTGAGACTGCGATATGCACTCTATGCACGGTGTAGCCTTCTGGTTTACCAGAAGGGCCGATGCTTTCTAGGGTTTTGTTGGAGAAACTAAGGTAGAACCGAGGTCAAACCATATATCCAACACCCACTATCGCGATCTTCCTTTACATTATTCTGATCAAAGGTGTCCCACCACTTGCACCTAAAAATAACACATTGGAAAGAAGATAAGTCTACTCGAATGATATCTTGTATCTTTCCAACTGTTATAGCTCAAAATGCCACTTCTATGCATCTTTGATGTTGGCCTACTCATTCATACATCTACAAACCCATTTTGATGGAGTTCTTCTAAAAAAAAACATTTTTCTTGGCATATGTGCTCTATTGTATAGGTAGAGAGTGTACATACACTAGCTGCATACCTAAAATCCTGCGTACATACACTTGTTGCACTACTAAAAACACATGTGTACTCTAAAAAGTGACAAAAAAATATAAAATTTTCGCTTTTTGGTGGAGTTTACGGGATATATTAGGTTTTGCAACAATCTTAGCTCCTGTAGCCCTTTTGGAAATGAATTAACCATCTTTTTCTCATATAAATAGGGCCCTAGGGGGGTTATTTGGATATATCAAACTAGAGGAAAGATAAATCTACCAAATTTTCTCCCTTGTTCCCCAAGCCTTCTGAATTTTTCTCCGAGTTTTATCCTCAACATTCCCTTCCATCCATCTTCCTTATACCATCCATCCTTTCCCCTTGTATTGGCATGTTGGCGGTGAAGATATTATTGGGAATAATGAACTATTCCCAATACTGTCTTCACCAACAACATGCCAATACAAGGGGAAAGGATGGATGGTATAAGGATGATGGATGGAAGGGAATCTTTAATATCCATGAGACATCACCTTGATTGAAAGACCAAGAGGGATGAACCTCTCCGCTACCTTATTTTCTTGGCCAATGTTTCTTTTTACATTTTGAAGAAATAAGATCTCTCCTAATAACCAACGTGTCACTTTATTTTGATTATATGTGCCTCCATAAAGAAGATGAAACATTTTTAAATATATGCATGGGATATAGTAAGTGGGTAATATTAAGATGTTCCTAATATTGGAGCTCATAAAAGATAGATTTCCTTNTATGGGAGCTCATAAAAGATAGATTTCCTTTTCATCCCGATGATAAATTTCTCAACATAGGTGTCGAATAATTCTGGATCATCGAACATAGGTTCCCCATTTGAATTGAACATTTATGTAATCTCCTTCTCCTTCTCTCTCTCGTATTCTCTAAGTCATTCTTCTGGTGTCATTATTGCAGGCCTTTGGGTTCTCTTTGGTTTACCATTGAAAGAGATGTTTCTCTTCTGTAAGGGTGTTGTTCTAGGAGGAATACCCTGGAGCAGTTATACACTGGCTTTCATAGGTGGTTGGACCACCTAGCCTTCCGAGAAGGTCCACAACATTTACATCCATGATAGCCTTTTTTTTACAAGACCTACGAAATTATTAATGTATACAAAGAATTTTAGCATCGAAGATCAAAATAATTGCAACAAATTAAATATGCTAAAATATATTGTTACATATATAGAAAAATTAATAAACATGTAATTTACTAGAGAAAACTCCTAAGCCTAGATACACATGTGTGGTGTAAGCATGTATACCATATAATGTAAAACTCCTCTCTGTTGTGATGGGTCTTGATACATCATATACATGTATACCTTCCCATAATTCCTTCAATTCAACTACCAATGGTTGTAGGCAGACATTCATATTCTTCACTTGTCTTCTACCAGGCACTATAAGAGACAACATAAGATTTTCATTCTTCACGAAAAACCATGGGGGGATATTGTTATTGATCACTACTACATACCAAAAAAAATAGTTGGTGTTTTGGAGGGAATATGGGTTGCACCATCCATGGCTATGCTAAGTCGTAGACTTCGTACTTCATCCTTGAATTTTTTGGGCCATGTATCCTCTATATGATTCATGGCTATTGAATCTATTGGGATCTGCATAACTCCTGACTCACTTCTGTGCAAGGCATGTCATCCTTGCAACATATATAATTATTTGCAATGAAATATCCTTTGAATCCTTGTGATTATAGGCATGTGCATCAATATATTATGAGGAGGACCATGTGATTTACACTTTTTATTTGATTTATGATATTTGTCATGCCCACATTTTGAACATATCTCTTTGTCTGCATATTCTCCTCTATATAGAGTACAATCATTCAGACATGCATGATATGACATGTACTAACAACAATATTTTCAACATCTGCTTTGCTTCTTCGCAGCTACTAGGCAATACATTATCACTTGAAAGAACCTTATATTTGGATAACCTGCATTTAGTGGGAAATATAAATGTACAATGTCATTTAAAGTTCATAAAATCGATTGTTTTTAGTGTTTATTGTGTGACAATATTTCTCAAATTATAAGGGAATTAATTATGGTCAATTACCTCAATATTGTTGAGAAACATGCGTTAACCATTCCAAACTTTGCTTTCAAGTTGTACAGTAACATTTTGTCCCCAACTAGGTAGACTTTGACCGGCTAGGTCCAAAGAGAGGGGTGGTGGAATCATATTTCAGACTTTCGAATAAGGTATCAGTGATATGAGAATCATCCCCTCACTCATCATTCTAGAATGAATCTAACAACATTGTCTCCATGGCAGTTGTATCCTATAAATAATCATACATACCAACCTATATTTCATTGACTCCATTGCCAACTTGTGAAGAGCTACTATTGTTGTAGTCAGTCCTAATTGGTGAATTTGTATGTAGTGGGAATTGAATATGTGGTTGATCCAACCATTCTTGGTATGCTTCCTCTCTGAGTTGTTCTCTTACTGCAACCTTCTCTCGATTTGACATTGTAGAGGGGTGCAATAGAAGATGATAGGTAGGTCGCTCATCATCATAATCCTAATTTCAAAAATATTGAACATTAGTACATCGAGGATATTAGTAAGCAAAATGAAATTGGTTTGTTCAAATAACATTATACCCAACATTTATTATTACCGTCACTGACCCAGGATTGTGGCTAGAAGATGGCATGCTACTATTGACAACATAAAGCAGTTTTCCATTTTCATCTACCAACTTCCTGTGATATGTTGCTCCTCATAATAGCTTTTGACGTTTTTGAATTGGTGGAATATTATCTGCATCTGAACTCGATTATGAATCATAATCCTACAAATTTGGATACATTTTTATTCAGATTAACAAGGATAAAAAAAAAAAATTCAACTAGATAATCGAAATATAAATAAAATATGAACTTACTGGAGATGGAAAGGGAGAAATCTGTGATGGAATTTGATCAATATGGAATGGGATAGAATTTGAATAATTGGCCATTTGATATTATAATCTTTTCTCCCTGCATTTGAAAAAAATCAACAATAACTTTTTAAGAATAAGGCGACTTTAAGCGGAAAATGTATACTATGGAGTAATGCAAGTCATGTGGATGCATCCTAAAAGATAATTTAAGATGAATGTATTATTTTGTGTGCAAACACAAATTCATATAACTTTGAAAGCATAAAGGTGCGCTTATTTCAACAATACGCATCAGTGTGTATATAACAATATAAAGCACCAAGGTGTTTATTTACGAGTCACACTGGTTTGTAAATAAATAAAAAAGAATCATCTGATATCAGTGCTCCAAAAATTTAAAGCACATCAATGTGTTGTATAAAAAAACACACCAATGCGTTATACAATAAACACATTGGGGTTTCGAAAAAAAAAAAAATCGCGACTTTGTTTTTTAACGATTGAAAAATGAGCAGGAATTTAAAATCTAATTTCATAAAGTCATTTAAATAATAAAAATATATTCACTGTTTCATTATTTTACCAAAATTTACAATGGAGAGATTTGCAAGAGAGCCATACCGGAGATCACTGTGGAGCAGTCGAATACTTTGGAACAACAAGATTATTCAGAAGATTAGAATTTGAAGGTTATGGTGATTTATTTAAAACCCTTTTCATAAAATATTTCCTAGGTATTAAGCTATTCAATATTTCATTATTTTGCCAAAATTTACAACCGAGAGATTTGCAAGAGAGACATACATGGAAGCCATGTGGAGTAGTAGATCAATACTTTGGAACATGAGACTTATTTAGAAGATCAGAATTTGAAGGGTATGGTGATTCATTCAAAACCCTTTTGGTGCAACAAAATTATTCAAAAAATCATAATTTGACTGGTTTTGTGATTCACTCAAAACCCTACATAGTAAAAAATTTTAAATTTTACTATTGACTTTAATAATAAGTATTTTTACAATTTGTATTTGTATTTCTATTTAATTAAAATTCAGAAAAAAAAAATTACATACATACCTTAAACCCTTGCTTCTTCTTTCTTATGTGACTGCAAATTTTCACCTTAGGGTTTAACTCCCTCTATCACTTCATAATTACAACTTTTCATTTTAGGCATTTTATATTTAATAGGTTTATGTTTCCATATAAAAGGCATTTGACATGTGATGCATCAAGATCCAAAACCTCTCGGCCCTATCACATTTAAAAAAAAAAACTATTTCAGGTAATCAGTGTGCCTAATTGAATCTAACGCACTGGTGCAATTTCGGATAAAACACACCGATAATGCTGCAACATAATTAAAAAATATGTTTATCGATGTGTAATTTTATTTGTTCATGGTATTTTTTATATTTTTCATTTTTTTTCTATTGGAGCAGTGCTGACAACGATACATAATGCACCATTGTAATTTATAGTTTTTAAAAAATATATTTTATATATCGGTGCATTTCATTTATGGAACACATTGGTGCTATTATATTATGAAAGTGCACCGAAAACTTCTTTTTTGCAGAAAATTATGTGATTTATTTATAAAATATATTTAATAGCTTATGTATTGAATGGTACAAGATATATATTGATAAAAAAAATGGGTGAGAATAGTTCAAGTAACAAAAATTCTGATCGACACAATGATAACACATCCAAAAAGGCAAAAAAGGCAAGTTCTTTGTAAATTCTATACAAAATTAATATGTTTTAACTATATGTAAGTTTAACTAATATGTATTCGTTAGTGTGTGCTCTGTAGAGCCATAAAATGAGGAAACTCGATAAGATTATTTGCGATCTAAGTGTAGAAGAGCGTAAAAGCTTGATGGAAAAATTGCAAAAGGAAGAATCGGGTGAATGAAAAATTTCTATTCAATATGAGTTCTTTTTTGAATTTTCATTAATAATATACTTAAAAATATTAGATAACATGTTTCAAACAATCTATTAATTCACATATGTTTAATGTTCTATAGGAACTAACAACGAAGGAATGGAATGTCGTCCTAAGAAAATAAAAATTATAGAAGATGTAAATGATGATGAATTGGTCCTTAGCTCATCTGGAGTGGTGTTGGAGGTTAATGAAAGGGGGAATCTTTTTTACAAAACTATGAAGGATATAGTGGAATGAATGTATAGACGTAATTTCCACTTACAATATAGAAATCAATCCAATGATTCCAATAACTAGGTTATATCTAAAATACATGAAGCGTTTCCAAAGCAATGGTCAATGAGACCTGTGAGACTTGCAATAGAAAAAACATACAACAATAAAAAAATCATTCAAAAAGTAATATTCCTAAAAATTCTTTTTTAGAATATGTATATATTACTACAAACCATTCCTTTATTAATATAAATTTTGTTATATTTAGTTTTCATATATCAATATAAAAATAGTTTATTGACATGCTAATTTTTTCAGGAATATTATGAAAATCCCAAAGGATCAACGAGCTAATATCCAAAATATTCTAGTAGGAATGTCGAAAAAAGTGTACAAGAAGATGGTAAAAGAAATGGACATAATTGCATCGCAGGAGGAGCCATCTCAACAACAACATGCTTCAAATGTATGAAATCATTGAAATGTTCTATTAGGTACATATAAACAAATACTTTAGCATTAAATATTAATTTTCAAGTATTTTCTCGTAGAAAAAAAATGGAACCCATTCAACACATAAAGCAAGACGACAAGGAAGAAAATGGTTGATAACAAAGTTTGTGAGTAATTGTTATTTCCTTATAACATTAACTTAAGATTTCATTTTTGTATATTTTAATTTATTTTACAACAACATCCTTGAATGTCTTCAAACATGTGCTAACATACAAAGAAGAGCCATAAGAAGAATTCATTGACATTGGGTTAAGTAAGGGTTGTGAGTATATGTTAGCATATCAAAAATTAATTGTGGAATTTGTAAGTATCTTATGTTGTTTTACTTCTCTCATTTTATAATTAATGGAACAAAAAATATATTTTATATTAAACCTATGATTTATCACGGGGTATAAAACTTGCAGGAAACAAAGTATGAAAACGTGTCAACATAAGAGTTGTTGACAAAAGGAATGAGATTTGGTTTTGAAAATATGTGTATCATTCAAGACTCAATTCTTTCTATGATATGTCGTTTTTCAATTTACATTCATGTATATTATTTATTTCAATTTTCATTATTCTCACCAATGTAGATACACTCATTACAATTTTTTATTTTGTTTTTGTAGATGGAATCATTTGAAGAAGAGGAAAAAAATCGAGACAATCAACAAATCATTCAACCAAATCACCCAAGTCATGGAAGTAGCTTGAGCATTGACAACAGTTCCAGCGAAGAATGGTGATCAATACATTTGGATATCAATGCAAGTTGTTGTATTTTTTGAAATAATTGTCTATGAAAATAAGAAATTTTGTTTAATGTAATGGACATAGTGTCCCAATTGAAAGAAAAGGGGTTACCAATAAGTGTCAACCAATTGTGTATGGAAAAGAGACTATTATTCACATATAATAAAATATGTTTTATTTTACTCTATTGTGTTGTCCAATGTTGCTGTGAAATGTTACATTGTTGATTAAATATTATAATGAAGAGATGCGAAATCTGATGATATAACAAATTAATCCAAACATCATATCCAAATGCACTAATCAAAATTTAATTTATATGAATACTATTATAAGATATATGCCAATTTTTTGATGAACAATGGAATTAAAAATTAACAATAATTGTGCACTGTCACATGTCGGTGTTTTTAAAAAGAGAAAATGACAATCGATGCGTTTAATGATAAACATTACCAATACATTTCAAGATAAAATGCACTGGTGCCGTAATTAAATTCGCACCAATGCTGATATACAAGGAACCAACAACAATATTAATGCTATTTTAACCAAAAATTATAATGAAAAAAAACCTTTATTGATGCGTTTAATTAACAAATGCACCGATGCTTTTGTATCACACTTCTACCTCGGTGCATTCTGAATATCTTTCACCGGTAGGTTTTTTTTTTTAACGCACCGGTGATGGTATCATATATTTTCCATGTGCTTTATTCTTATTAAGGCACCGATGCATTATTACTTATAAGAGCATTGATTCCCCAATATTTTTGGACAACCTCGATGCTTTCTTGTAAATGTAAGGACCAATTATTTAAGTTAGAGAATGCATCGGTGCTTGGTATCATAGATTCAACCGGTGCGTTATTTTTTTTAAAGCATCAATGTCTTATTGTGTATAAATGCACCGGTGCCCCAATATTTTAGGACTCACTTGGTCCGTATAGACCATGAAGTGCACCAACTAGAAAAACATCCACTACAACCTCTGCTTGCCCAATTTTTTTTTAGTTATATTGAAGTTCTGTTATAATCTTCGCAAAAACATACGCTACCAAAAATAGATGTTTTGACAGAGGTTTTTTTTGAATTTTTTTCCCAATTTTGTAACACTAAAAACCTCCACTCTAACGTCCACTAGAGGGTATTTTCCTTTTAGTGTACATGAGGTATCAGGATTGTAATTGTTTTATCAGTTTTTGTTTAAGAAAATTCATTCTCTTGTTTCCATTGTTGGTTTGGTGCTTAGTGTAAAAGAGAATTATTAAGAATGGTCAAGGAAAATAGAGCAGATCTTGATCTTCAATGATCTTTGGGACTGAATTTATGATGAAAATACCAAACCTACCAAATCGACCGCAGATAAAGAGCTTTTCATGTGGATGAATAAAGACAAGAAAGATTATGCCTTGATTGTTGCTTCTATAAGTGAAGAGGAGAGTCATCATATCATATCCATCAAAGATTATTGGAGTTCTTTGAGGAATTTTATTTTTCCTTGATGATGGGTGGAGTGTCTACTCGAAACATTGGATGTTTCAAAAAATCACACATAGTTAAATCTCCAGAAGATGCACATACTAGATCTATATTATTCGCATTCATAACAAGACCTAATTCAATTATTAATGAAGCTCTTCAATGTAGAAATGAAGGATAATGATCCCATGGATTTATCTTATGAAATTAAAGACATTATGCATGAAATTGATGTTATTTGTGTGACGATAAACATTTCTCTCATGGCATTCATCAAATCCCTCTACTCCACATATTCTCACTATCTCGAGTCACTTCAAGCTAGTGGATAATTGGAGTCCCTCAATCTGGACCTTTGGTAATGTCGCTCAGCCACCCAGGTCGGGTCGTGCGACCTCATAGAACCACTCCTTCTAAGCTCTAATACCAGTTTGTAGCGTTCCCCGCCATCCCAGGGTCGGGGCATGCTACCAAAATCCTGCTTTGTTCAAACTCATGTACCACATTGTAACACACCCCCAACCACTTGTTGGGGCATGCCA
>JASDQU010502037.1:3474-18243 GCA_032191745.1 Picea mariana | reverse complement strand
CTATGTTGCATCTTTGTAGATAAATAAGGTAAATATTGGCACAATAGAAAACCCAAACATGGAAAGTATTGGATATTATTGGGACAACCAGAAAATGGAGAGCATCACAAAGTTACTACAAGAATATAATGACTTGTTTCTAGCGACATTTTCTAAGATGAAGGGGCTCACAGAAGAACTTGGAGAGATGAAGAACCCTTTGAAGCAAGATTCCAGACCTATAAGACATAGACCTTATAGGTTGAATCCAATATACAAGGAGAAAGTGAAGACACAAATTGACAAAATGTTAGAGGTTGGTGTCATAGAACCTGTAGAAGAATCATAATGGATCATTCCTATGGTAGTACATGAAAAGAAGTAGGGGGGAATCAATATCTGTGTAGACTTGAGAAAGTTAAATGATGCTTGCTTGCATGATCCTTTCCATACACCATTAACAGATGAAGTTTTGGAGAATGTAGGAGGTCAAGAAGCTTATTCATTTACATATGGGTTTTTAGGATATCATCAGATTAGGATAGCACCAGAAGATAGAAATAAGACAACATTTGCAACAAAATGGGGATCATACCAATATACAGTAATGCCTTTTGGGTTGAAGAATGGACCTGCAATTTTTTCCAGAGTAGTAGTAGCAACCTTTAAAGATTTTATTCATATTTTTTTTGGAGATTTACTTGGATGATTGGACAATATTTAGTTAATTAAAGGATCATGTAGTTGAAGTATTAAGGATGATGTTAGACATGTGTAGACAAGGCCATATCTCATTGAACATTAAGAAATGTATTTTTATCGCACCTTTTGGTATTTTTTTACGACATGTGGTATGTAAACATGGTCTGCAGGTTTATCCTCCCAAAATTGTTGTTATAGTTAATTTACCACCATTTAAGCCAGTGCGCCAATTGAAGAGTACACTTGGTTATACAGGTTATTACAGGAAATTTATAAGAGGTTATGCTTGAATCACGATGCCAATGGAGAAGTTGTTGAAGAAGGACATCAAGTATTAGTGGAATGATGAGTGCCAACCGAGTTTGGATATTTTAAAGGAAAAGATGATAACTGTGCCAATTTTGGTGTTCCTAGATTGGTCAAAATAATTTCATGTGCAAGTGGATGCATCATCAATAACACTTGGAGAAGTATTAACACATCTAAGAGAAGGTGACATAGATTACCCTATAGTATTTTCAAGCAGGAAGATGACATATTCAGAACAAAACTACAATACAACAGAAAGAGAAGGATTGGCTATGGTATATGCATTGCAGAAATTCAGACATTATTTGTTAGGACAATATTTCAAGATGTTTACATACCATTACACTCTTAGATACTTGGTTAATAAGCCATTGTTGGGGGAAGAATATGCAGATGGTTACTGTTGTTTCAGGAATTGAACTTTGAAGTTGTGGTGAAGCCTGGAATATTGAATGCATGATCAAATCATCTATCAAGGATAACTAATGGAGAAGAACCAAGAAGTTTGGAAGAAAAATTTCTTGATTCTCAACTATTTTCAGTAAAGATTGAAGATGAATATTTTTCTGATATTAGTGAGTTTTTGAGTATAGGAGTGTCCCTAAAAGAATTTAATAGCACACAAAAGAAGAATATGGTTGTAAGAGATGCAGATTATCAACTAATTTCATGTCATTTATACAATCTTGGAGAAGATAACATTTTGAGAAGATGTGTGATTGAGCATGAAAGACCCATCATTTTGGCAGAAGAACATGAAGGCATAATTGGAGGACACTATGAAAGAAAAGCCATTACGCAAAATATATTGCATGTAGGATTATGGTGGCCAACAATTCATAAGGATGAAAAGGAGTACTGTAAGAATTATGATGTGTTTTAGAGGGTTGGAAATCCATCCAGGAGTGATGAGATTCCATTGAGACCTTAGGTAACTTTGCAAGTGTTTGATAAGTGGGTTGTCAATTTTGTGGGACCAATTAATCCACCAACAAGAAGATCAAGGGAAATATATATTATTACAGAGATAGAATACCTGACCAGATGGGCTGAGGAAACAATAGTGAAGGATTGCAGCGTAGATACTGCAGTGCTATTTTTATTTGAACATGTAGTAATAAGGTTTGGATTCCCATGAATATTTATGAGTGATCAAGGGGCTCACTTTATTAACAGTACCATCTAGACAATGCTTGAATAATTTGAGATATATCATCAGAAGAGTACTCCATATCATCCTTAAGCCAATGGGACGGTGGAAGCATTTTACATGATATTGGAGAATTCCTTAAACAAGATTTGTAATGTGAAAATAGATGATTGGGACTTTAAGGCACCAACAGTACTATGGGCTTACAGAACTACATGAAAGAATCTAATAGGATATACATTTTTCAGGATGGTATATGGATAGGAAGAAATAGTTCCCTTGGAGCATTTGATACCAAGTCTTCGCATTGCAACTATTACAGAGATGACAAAAAGAGGCACAAAACATGAAATATTGGCTCAACTAATGGAATTAGAAGAAGATGAAATTATAGTTGGTTTCCATTAGGAGGTACATAAAGTGAAGGATAAGGATTGGCATGACAGACATATTAGAAGGAAAATATTAAAAGAAGGATATCCGGTTCTCCTCTATGAAAGTAAATACTTTCTACACCCAATGAAACTTAAAATGCATTGGATAGGGCCATATGAGATAAAGTCTGTTACAGATGGAGGTGTTGTGCAACTATAAGACTTAACATGTAAGGAATTTCAAGGGCTGGTGAATGGTAGTCGACTGAAACTATATAAGGACAATTGACCCACTAACCCTCAGTAGTTGCAGTGTATAATTTAGACTTGTGAATATTGTATGTAGTAGGAGTTAAAATAAGAAAACGAAGAAAAAAATAGAAAAATGGCAAAAGGCCAAAAATATGTAGGTAGATGGATAAGTGGTAGACGTATAGTTAGAAGATACAGTGCACAACAAAAGAAAGAAAGAATTATGATAGAACTGTGTGATAGAAAATACAGAGCACACCAGACAGTAAAATGGTGCGAAAAAATTCATGATACTACGCGACATAAAAAGTAAATAATGTGCATTGGGACGGAAAATGATCGGAAAAGTGAAAAACCGGTGAATGGGAAAAAAAGAGGGTGCGTTAGAGCATTTATGAAAGAGTCTATAAAGAGGGAAAAACATGGAAAATACAAAATACTTATGATTTTTGATCAAACGAGGGGCATAGTGAACAAGGTGCAATTGGGTGCGAAGATTGTGAAGAATCCAACCGAGTTGCACAAAATTTTCCCAGAATTAGAGAAATTTTACCGCCAAAAGTCAGAGAACCAAGCCAGTTCACGCAAAGTACCAGAAGCAATAACATATCGATGGAGGAGATGACCGGGGTGGTCGATGTGGATGATATTCCAACAACAAAAATTGAATCATTCAATCCAACGTGGGTTGAGGAACAAAACCTAGAAGAATAAGTAGTAATCCATGAAAAGGAAGGGAGAAACCATAATGCAACAATAAACCCTAGCGTAGAAAACCCAGGAGTAGTGCATGCAAAGGGCGAACAAGGTGAAGAGGATAGTGATAAGACAAAATCAGATAAACCTAGAATAGAGGAATCCCCAGAGGTCAAAGATGACCATGACATAGATGAAGAAATGCAGAAGGAATAAATCCCAGAAGAAACGACAGCAGGGTCGTCGAAGAAAAGGGAAGCAGTGGAAACAATGCACACAAAAATAGAGAGTTTGTTGTCAGTTCCCTACATTCCAAATTTAGTCATATTTGTAGAAGTCATGTTGGGTTTTGTCCCCAAATTGAAATACGTAGACCACGATGTGACAAAGGTAGCCAAGTTTCCATATCTTGCGCAATAGGTTGACATAGAAAACAAAGGGTCAACTTTGAAAGGAATATCGATAATGGAACCCAAACAGTGGATAATCAGACTTTACAGCTCTGGAATTATGAATTTATTGGAAATTCCTCACTTCAGTAGGGGGAATGGTGTTAATTCATGTGTAAAAAAACTTTTGGTGTGCATACATGCAAGGTTTTTATGGATGGACAGTCCATTCCCGATTGATGTCAACTTAATTTCTAAGCTTATAGGACTACCAATAGATGGGGTCAAGTCTGAGCAGTATCTTCATGACAAAACAAAAGAGAAGGATATTGCAAAGGAAGTGAAGGCACAATTTGGCACTGACAGAGGCAATAGAGGTATGATAATTAAGAATATCAATGACCCAGCTACCAAATTAATGATGAATTTTATGGCCTACAAGCTACTTAGAAAGTGTCGCAAAGAAGAAGCACCTACAGGGGTAGTCGCAATAGTTGTGAAATGCACAAAGGGTAAAATTATTAGATGGGCGTCGTATTTGCTCAACCTATTCTTAGAATACTATAGGGATGCACAGGATGCTGGAACAGATTTCGACTACTCTTGTTTGTTAATATTGATAGCTTCAAATGCATGGGAAAAACCAAAGTATTCATTTTTTTATGAAAGAAGAGGAAAGTGTGGCGCAACACGATATGAAACCTTACGAGACAACACAGACCCCGAGTAAAGAAAATCCAAATCAAGCATTTTTGGCTTGTACATTCAGGATATGCAGGATAAAATTGAATATACATGGAGAATTTCACCTGAAGTGGTGAAGGAGCATGAGGGGATAGCCAATTTTAATACATCTAGGAATAAAATATGGATACAAGCCAGAAGAGACCCTAAGAAGACATGGCTAAAGATGTCGTATTGCATAAAAATAGAAGAAGTCCAATGGGTACTAGTAGAATGTCCAGATCAATGGAAGGTGCTAGTAGTAGTCAAGAAAGGTGTAAAAGGAAAAGAATAAGAAGAATCTGGAATATCATTAAAGTCTAGTATCCCAACAACAAATACTAGAAAAATAGCAGGGTGCACCAAATCAATAGTCATTGGTACAAAACCAAGGAAACCAAGAAAGAATGAAACAATACCAAGGGCCTCAGTATTAGTGACAAAGAGTGCAGAGGAAACAAATGGAGAAAAGAAACACAATGGTAAGGACACCTGAGAACCAAATATTCCAGTGCAGACAGACACACCACCAAAGAGGAAATCAACCATGCATATAGGAGAAAAAATAAAGAAGATGAATGAAGGAAAGAAGGCCATTGAGTTCACAATTACTAGAGACGATGTAGAGTTAGTGGCAGATAAGGTGCAAGACCGAGGAGAAGATGCACTCTATGTCACAGAATTACAGAGAGAGGAAATCATGAAAAAATTGATGAAGGTCAAGGAAAAATTGGAAAGCCTTAGATTAATGTCATGCAGTAGAAAGGAACAAAACAACATAAAGACTCCACACAGTAGGAGCCAACACATAAAGAAAAGGAGATAGTCCAAACATAAATAGTGGATAAAATGACGTTCTAGATAAGGAAAAACATGCTACATATTGATGAGGAAACCGCGAAGACACCTTTGAAGGATGTAGAGCAATTGGAATTGGTGATGTCGAATATCCCAACCAAAGCACTATACAAGTTGCAGATGAGCATCGCACAAGAAGTTCAATCCAGAGCCAATACTGATGCAACAAACTTGGAGACAACCGAGGAAGAAAAGGAGGTATTAGAGATATCTCTCAAAGAAGTGCAGATCGAACATGAGGAGAAAAAAAAATGTGCAAACAAACTGGAGAAATACTTGAGGAAGTGTTACAAATGATTCCAGACATCGCACTAGCAAGAAATCTCAATGCAGAATAAAAGATAAAAATAATAGCGCAGACGATGGATAGTTATAAAAAAGAGATTATAGAATTGGTTAGAAAGATGACACTAACCACCCCTCCAGAACTCAGATCAGAGAGGGATCATTAGGCAACATAACACACAAATATTATCGCGCTAGAAGTAAAATAAAGTAGAAGAGCTCTAAGAAAGGACCACACAGATATGGATGAGCCTGGTAGAAGATAAAGGGATCCAACAATTGGATCATAGGGAAGAGAAGTTGAATGCTGAAGTTTAGGATTTAAAGAAAAGACAAAAGGAAATGCCTATATCGGAGAGAATGAAGGCCATGCAGGAAATGAAACATTTTCAAGAAGAGATGAAGACACTCCAAGAAGAAAGACAAACAAGACAGGCTCAGTTGGAGCCACTTCAGGAGCAAGCAGAGAAAATGACCGTAGAGATGGAAACAAAGAAAGGAAGATTGGAACAAGTGCACTCAAAAAGTATAAAAGAACTGGAGGAGCACATAACAATGCAGGTGGTGGAGACTATGAAAAAAAAAAGTGCGTAGGAGAAGACACAAGTAGATGCACTCACAAAGAAGTTCTAGGAATTAGCGAAATTGATGTAGCAGGAGGCACACACTTCTTGAGTGCCTTGGGAAAAGCCATAGGTAAGTGTTGGGGGCATGTTGGAGTAGGAAATATTTGGGTAAGGATCAATATACAATGCAACAAATGAGGTAGAATGGATTACACACCAGGAAAGAAGGAAAATCAACGCGATAGAGGGAAAAGAAAAAACAACGCGACATAATCGTGGATTAGTGCGCAAAGGAAGTTAGAATGTGGAAAAGTTTACTCCACTTAGAATTATGGTTTTGGGTTATTATATAAAGGTTTTACCCAATTATGTAATATAAATAGAGGATGTATGAGGTATCTAAGGAGAGATGATCCTATGGTGTTCATAGCTTGAGTTTATCTAGTTTTGGCGAGTTTGAGTTCAACCTTGAGTATGTTTTGGGTCGCAGTGCTACTTTTGAGAGTTATGGAGCTTAAATGGAGTCAATTGTGAAATGTATGGTTTGTATCTGAGGGTCAGATCGCAATATATGGAGCTTCGTGTGACACTAGTCAGCCTCACAGAGTATTATGAACTTTTGATGTAGTGCACACAACACCATATTCCAATGAATAATAAATAAGCAGAATATCTTTGTGGATGTATCCCATGGGGGGTGAACCACGGTAAAATCATGTGTTGTGATGTGTTTGAATGATTTTTTTTTGTTTTTTCTGCAATTATGAATGAATGATGAATGGATAGAATAGTATCTTGTAGCGCGTAGTATTGATAATGCTGAATAAAATAACTGTTAGATCTAGATGAATGGTATAATAGGATCCATGCTAAAGTAAAAGCAGAAGAAGTAGAACAACCCCAATACAACAACCTCACAGAGTATTATTAACTTTTGATGTAGTGCACACAACACCATATTCCAATGAATAATAAATAAGCAGAATATCTTTGTGGACGTATCCCACGGGGGGTGAACCACGGTAAAATCATGTGTTGTGATGTGTTTGAATGATTTTTTTTTGTTGTGTCTGCAATTATGAATGAATGATGAATGGATAGAATAGTATCTTGTAGCGCGTAGTACTGATAATGCTGAATAAAATAACTGTTAGATCTAGATGAATGGTATAATAGGATGCATGCTAAAGTAAAAGCAAAAGAAGTAGAACACCCCCAATCCATTACATGATTGCAAACATTTACATTCTATAGTCACCCATAAGCCATCTCGGGTGAGACTGTGCTATGCACTCTATGCACGGTGTAGCCTTCTGGTTTACCAGAAGGGCTGATGCTTTCTAGGGTTTTGTTGGAGAAACTAAGGTAGAACCCAAGTCAAACCATATATCCAACACCCACTATCACGATCTTCCTTTACATTATTCCGATCAAAGGTGTCCCACCACTTGCACCTAAAAATAACACATTATAAAGAAGATAAGTCTACTCGAATGATATCTTGTATCTTTCCAATTGTTATAGCTCAAAATGCCACTTCTATGCAGCTTTGATGTTGGCCTACTCATTCATACATCTACAAACCCATTTTGATGGAGTTCTTCTAAAAAAAAACATTTTTCTTGGCATATGTGCTCTATTGTATAGGTAGAGAGCATACATACGCTAGCTGCATACCTAAAATCTTGCGTACATACACTTGTTGCACTACTAAAAACACGTGTGTACTCAAAAAAGTGACAAACAAATATAAAATTTGCGCTTTTCGGTGGAGTTTACAGGATATATTAGGTTTTGCAACAATCTTATCTCCTGTAGCCCTTTTGGAAATGAATTAACCATATTTTTCTCATATAAATAGGGCCCTAGGGGGGTTATTTGGATATATCAAACTAGAGGAAAGAGAAATCTACCAAATTTTCTCCCTTGTTCCCCAAGCCTTCTGAATTTTTCTCCGAGTTTTATCCTCAACATTCCCTTCCATCCATCTTCCTTATACCATCCATCCTTTCCCCTTGTATTGGCATGTTGGCGGTGAAGATATTATTGGGAATAATGAACTATTCCCAACACTGTCTTCACCAACAACATGCCAATACAAGGGGAAAGGATGGATGGTATAAGGATGATGGATGGAAGGGAATCCTTAATATCCATGAGACATCACCTTGATTGAAAGACCAAGAGGGATGAACCTCTCCACTACCTTATTTTCTTGGCCAATGTTTCTCTTTACATTTTGAAGAAATAAGATCTCTCCTAATAGCCAACGTGTCACTTTATTTTGATGATATGTGCCTCCATAAAGAAGATGAAACATTTTTAAATATATGCATGGGATATAGTAAGTGGGTAATATTAAGATTTTCTTAATATGGGAGCTCATAAAAGATAGATTTCCTTTTCATCCCGATGATAAATTTCTCAACATAGGTGTCGAATAATTCTGGATCATCGAACATAGGTTCCCCATTTGAATTGAACATTTATGTAATCTCCTTCTCCTTCTCTCTCTCGTATTCTTTAAGGCATTCTGTTGGTGTCATTATTCCAGGCCTTTGGGTTCTCTCTGGTTTACCATTGAAAGCAGATGTTTCTCTTCTGTAAGGGTGTTGTTCTAGGAGGAATCCCCTGGAGCAGTCATACATTGGCTTTCATAGGTGGTTGGACCACCTAGCCTTCCGAGAAGGTCCAAAACATTTACATCCATGATAGCCTTTTTTTACAAGACCTACGAAATTATTAATGTATACAAAGAATTTTAGCATCGAAGATCAGAGTAATTGCAACAAATTAAATATGCTAAAATATATTGTTACATATATAGAAAAATTAATAAACATGTAATTTACTAGAGAAAAATCCTAAGCCTGGATAAACATGTGTGGTGTAAGCATGTATGCCATACAATGTAAAACTCCTCTCTATTGTGATGGGTCTTGATACATCATATACATGTATCCCTTCCCATAATTCCTTCAATTCAACTACCAATGGTTGTAGGTAGACATTCATATTCTTCACTTATCTTCTACCAGGGACTATAAGAGACAACATAAGATTTTCATTCTTCACGGAAAACCATGGGGGGATATTGTTATTGATCACTGCTACATTCCAAAAAAAATAGTTGGTGTTTTGGAGGGAATATGGGTTGCACCATCCATGGCTATGCTAAATCGTAGACTTCATACTTCATCCTTGAATTTTTTGGGCCATTTATCCTCTATATGATTCATGGCTATTGAATCTATTGGGATCTGCATAACTCTTGACTCACTTCTATGCAAGGCATGTCATACTTGCAACATATATAATTATTTGCAATGAAATATCCTTTGAATCCTTGTGATTATAGGAATGTGCATCAATATATTATGAGGAGGATCATGTGATTTACCCTTTTTATTTGATTTATGATATCTGTCATGCCCACATTTCGAACATATATCTTTGTCTGCATATTCTCCTCTATATAGAGTACAATCATTCGGACATGCATGATATGACATGTACTGACAACAATATTTTCAACATCTTCTTTGCTTCTTCGCAGCTACTGGGCAATACATTATCACTTGAAAGAACCTTATATTTGAATAACCTGCATTTAGTGGGAAATACAAATGTACAATGTCATTTAAAGTTCATAAAATCGATCGTTTTTAATGTTTATTGTGTGACAATATTTCTCAAATTATAATGGAATTAATTATGGTCAGTTACCTCAATATTGTTGAGAAACATGCGTTAACCATGCCAAACTTTGCTTTCAAGTTGTACGGTAACATTTTGTCCCCAACTAGGTAGACTTTGATTGGCTAGGTCCAAAGAGAGGGGTGGTGGAATCATATTTCAGACTTTCGAATAAGGTATTAGTGATATGAGAATCATCCCCTCACTCATCGTTCTAGAATGAATCTAACAACATTGTATCCATGGCAGTTGTATCCTGTAAATAATCATACATACCAACCTATATTTCATTGACTCCATTGCCAACTTATGAAGAGCTACTATTGTTGTAGTCAGTCCTAATTGGTGAATTTGTACGTAGTGGGAATTGAATATGTGGTTGATCCAACCATTCTTGGTATGCTTCCTCTCTGAGTTGTTCTCTTACTGCAACCTTCTCTTGATTTGACATTGTAGAGGGGTGCAACAGAAGATGATAGGTAGGTCGCTCATCATCAGAATCCTAATTTCAAAAATATTGAACATTAGTACATCGAGGATATTAGTAAGCAAAATGAAATTGGTTTGTTCAAATAACATTATACCCAACATTTATTATTACCGTCACTGACCCAGGATTGTGGCTGGAAGATGACATGCTACTATTGACAACATAAAGCAGTTTTCCATTTTCATCTACCAACTTCCTGCGATATGTTGCTCCTCATAATAGCTTCTGACATTTTTGAATTGGTGGAATATTATCTGCATCTGAACTTGATTATGAATCATAATCCTACAAATTTGGATACATTTTTATTCAGATTAACAAGGATAAAAAAAAAAAATTCAACTAGATAATTGAAATTTAAATAAAATATGAACTTACTGGAGATGGAAAGGGAGAAATCTGCGATGGAATTTGATCAATATGGAATGGGATAGAATTTGAATAATTGGCCATTTGATATTATAATATTTTCTCCCTGCATTTGAGAAAAATCAACAATAAATTTTTAAGTATAAGGCGATTTTAAGCAGAAAATGTATACTATGGAGTAATGCAAGTCATGTGGATGCATCCTAAAAGATAATTTAAGATGAATGTATTATTTTGTGTGCAAACACAAATTCATATAACTTTGAAAGCATAAAGGTGTGCTTATTTCAACAATACACATCAGTGTGTATATAACAATATAAAGCACCAAGGTGTTTATTTACGAGTCACACTGGTTCGTAAATAAATAAAAAAGAATCATCTAATATCAGTGCTCCAAAAATTTAAAGCGCATCAGTGTGTTGTATAAAAAAACACACTGATGCATTATACAATAAACACACCGAGGTTTCGAAAAAAAAAAAATTGTGACTTTGTTTTTTTACAATTGAAAAATGAGCAGGAATTTAAAATCTGATTTCATAAAGTCATTTAAATAATAAAAATATATTCACTGTTTCATTATTTTACCAAAATTTACAATGGACAGATTTGCAAGAGAGCCATATCGGAGATCACTGTGGAGCAGTCGAATACTTTGGAACAACAAGATTATTCAGAAGATCAGAATTTGAAGGTTATGGTGATTTATTTAAAACCCTTTTCATAAAATATTTCCTAGGTATTAAGCTATTCAATATTTCATTATTTTGCCAAAATTTACAACCGAGAGATTTGCAAGAGAGACATACATGGGAGCCATGTGGAGTAGTAGATCAATACTTTGGAACATGAGACTTATTTAGAAGATCAGAATTTGAAGGGTATGGTGATTCATTCAAAACCCTTTTGGTGCAACAAAATTATTCAAAAAATCATAATTTGATTGGTTTTGCGATTCACTCAAAACCCTACATAGTAAAAATTTTAAATTTTACTGTTGACTTTAATAATAAGTATTTTTACAATTTGTATTTGTATTTATATTTAATTAAAATTCAGAAAAAAAAAATTACATACTTACCTTAAACCCTTGCTTCTTCTTTCTTATGTGACTGCAAAATTTCACCTTAGGGTTTAACTCCCTCTATCACTTCATAATTACAACTTTTCATTTTAGACATTTTATATTTAATAGGTTTATGTTTCCATATAAAAGGCATTTGACATGTGATGCATCAAGATCCAAACCCTCTCGGCCCTGTCGCATTTAAAAAAAATAATTATTTCAGGTAATCAGTGTGCCTAATTGAATCTAATGCACTGGTGCACTTTCGGATAAAACACACTGATAATGCTGCAACATAATTAAAAAATCTGTTCATCGATGTGTAATTTTATTTGTTCATGGTATTTTTTATATTTTTCATTTTTTTTTCTATTGGAGTAGTGCTGACAATGATACATAATGCACCCCCCCAGATGGGGTGCCACATAGCAGAGCCAAGCCACGTGGGTTAACGCTAGGCCGTACCATTAATACCACCACCGACGACCATCCCCTCTGCAATTAAATGGAAACAAGCCTGCGCAGCATTAACCAGGAGATGAGGCCCTTCGCGCAAGTGAACAGTACAGCACACCAGAGCACTAGGAGGCCAGCCTTAATGGCCATGGCAGACGCCTTCGTCCTCCTCCTTATCACCCGCCTCGACAGCATTGAGAGGCATTCACACACTGTAGAGCCGAATGCAGAGATGAATTTCGCAGAGCCGAATTTCACCGAGTCACTGGAGTTTTGGAGTAGGGCCATCCATCCGTAGGGAACCTCGGACATCTCCAGGTTCTTCATTATGCCCAGAGCATGAGGAAATCCATGCAGGGGTGCATCTTGGTACACAGTCGAATCACGCAGGCAGAAGCAGAAGAAATTCGAGCAGGCATTGGCCTTGGCGTCCTCGCGAAGACACAGGAAGTCCGAGAAACCTTGAACGCCTCCAATGGCATATGTGGAAGAGATCACCCTGGATGAGGCCATGCAAAGATATCTGGAGCTCCCTCTTTTCACAGTCCCGGATAATTGGAATCCTCTGAATTATTTTGGCACTGATGAAAGGATTTCACCTTCTGGCGAACTGCTTGGCTCCAGTGCAACTTGCCTGGCAGAGGAATTCACCACTTGCTATGTTGAGGAAGAGACACCGTCCTGCACAAAAGGAAAAAATGACCCACCCACTGGTGCACCTCTGGAGGAGGTGACTCAGCTACTCAACCCGCAGGTACATCAAGACAGTTAAGCACATGCAAGCGAAGGAGCAACATGGCTAATTCCCTTAGCCTCTGTTGAGGGTAATTGGCAGGACCAACATCCTTTCACCAATCTGAGGTACCTAGCACTAATCTTTGACATGCGGAGCATGCTGTACGATCAGATATTTCGCATCGCTCGAATCGACCATCGACTCGACATGCTGTTTGCTACACACTCCAGGACTCTCCCGAAGAGGCAATTCCCTATGTGCGTGCAAGCCTACGCGTTTCCTGCAGGATGGCAAAGGCACGAGGACGAGGACAAGCCGGCTGGATGAAAGGTTCAGTGATGTTCTTAGTTAGCAATCACTTTTTGTTTTCGAACAAATTTTCTGCCCAGTTAGATCTTAGTTATGCTACAACTAGATTTTTAGTACACAGTTTGGACTTAATGGCAAGGTGTCCTGGTTTCCTTCGGGTAGGAAAACACTCTGATAGTTTTTTTTGCTTGGAAACAAATGGCATCGAATGCCCAGCTGTCTCGGTTTCCTGTTTAGGTGAGACAGTTGGCATCGTAAACAGACTCTGTAACTCTGCAATGATAATATAAACAGGTTCTTCCCTTTTTACTTAAAAAAAAGAAACGATACATAACGCACCATTGTAATTTATAGTTTTTAAAAAATATATTTTTTATATCGGTGCATTTCATTTATGGAATGCATCGGTGCTATTATATTATGAAAGCGCACAAAAAACTTCTTTTTTGCAGAAAATTATGTGATATATTTATAAAATATATTTAATAGCTTATGTATTGAATGGTACAAGATATATATTGATAAAAAAAATGGGTGAGAATAGTTCAAGTAACAAAAATTCTGATCGACACTATGATAACACATCCAAAAAGGCAAAAAGGCAAGTTCTTTGTAAATTCTATACAAAATTAATATGTTTTAACTATATGTAAGTTTAACTAATATGTATTCGTTAGTGTGTGTTCTGTAGAGCCATAAAATGAGGAAACTCGATAAGATTATTTGCGATCTAAGTGTAGAAGAGTGTAAAAGCTTGATGGAAAAATTGCAAAAGGAAGAATCGGGTGAATGAAAAATTTCTATTCAATATGAGTTCTTTTTTGAATTTTCATTAATAATATACTTAAAAATATTAGATAACATGTTTCAAACAATTTATTAATTCACATATGTTTAATGTTCTATAGGAACTAACATCGAAGGAATGGAATGTCGTCCTAAGAAAATAAAAATTATAGAAGATGTAAATGATGATGAATTGGTCCTTAGCTCATCTGGAGTGGTGTTGGAGGTTAATGAAAGGGGGAATCTTTTTTACAAAACTATGAAAGATATAGTGGAATGAATGTATAGACGTAATTTCCACTTACAATATAGAAATCAATCCAATGATTCCAATAACTAGGTTATATCTAAAATACATTAAGCGTTTCCAAAGCAATGGTCAATGAGACCTGTGAGACTTGCAATAGCAAAAACATACAACAATAAAAAGAATCATTCAAAAAGTAATATTCCTAAAAATTCTTTTTTAGAATATGTATATATTACTACAAACCATTCCTTTATTAATATAAATTTTGTTATATTTAGTTTTCATATATCAATATAAAAATAGTTTATTGACATGCTAATTTTTT
>JASDQU010502036.1:48995-59880 GCA_032191745.1 Picea mariana | reverse complement strand
TATCAACCACCATGGTATCATGTGGATGCCACATTAGCTTCCATTACTCACAATGTGGATCTAGTCATGTGTATACTTTCAACAAGATTCTAAAGGGTCTAAAACCCTAACCCTAATTAAGGGTTGAAGCATGCAAAACCCCTAACCCTAGATGACTATCAGATCATGTTAAATACTAGGTTTCTAGGAAAAGAAGGGGTTCCATTCTCATTTTACTATTTGATGTTCCAAATTTGAGTAGAGCACCTATGAGTGGGATATTGAAGCATAATAGAAGAAGTAGAAGATGGTATAGCAACCATTTAGGCCATAGTGTCCATGGAAACTCCATAGTGAGCGTACTTTCTTTGTACTTGCATTTCATAAATGAGAAGAAAATAGACGAGCATAGGTCTCACCTTCAACCTGAGTTTTTCACATATTGTTTTTTTCAAGGGTAGATCTAGTGTTCAATGTATGGATGGTGTGTTATTTTCTTTTTTTTCTTTCATTTCAGTGTTTTGTGTGCCAAGCTAGTAATACTAAATCCAAAATGTAGAGTAGAACATTGTACAATAAGATATTGCAAAATATTGTAAGATCTCTTGATACAAATTGTTCTAGTGGAATATGCATAGCAGTTTATAGATCATCTAAGGAGGTATCTTTTATTAACTACTGGAACAAATTCTTTTTCTGATGAATAGTACAAAGTATGAATACTATCAGTAATTTTCACCTCTTTCTTCTTTGGAATACCTTTTCTAGGACCATCACCTCCAAACTAGGAGGGAAATTCCTCCTGAATCTTTGAATCCCTTAACATCCTTTCCATTCAAAAACTCCCTTAGTGGAATGATTTTCCCTTCCAAAAACCTATCAACCTCATTATCTTCCAAATCTTGTTGTAAATATAGGTAAACTAAGGAAGGATCCTACTAAAGAGTTTTTTTATTTTTTCAGTTGAGAGTCCTTCCCTTTTACATATCCACAAACACAATAGTTTTATTTCTACTAGGGGTGGAATCTTCTTCTAGTGAACCACCAAACCTTCTTAATTCCTATTCTTCTACACTTCTCACATATCTCTTTTTCAAACTGGAATGAATCACCTTTTTTCTAGCTATATTTTATAAGAAAAATTCAACAATACTAGATGAAGGTTCTTCATAAATAGACTTACATTTAAGACTTGAATTTCTGATTGATATATATTTGGATCCCTTTGGTGGTAGTTCTACTCACTCCACCACCTCCATCTCCTCTTCAACCAATTCCTAATAATTAGGTAAAAGATTCTTTGGGTAGGCTCTCCTTAGATGACCATAACACCTAAATAGGATATGCAATAGTCACAGGGGCTTCACCTTGTTGACCAACATCTTATCACGTTCATTCATAAAGGGGGTTTTTAAATTACAAAAAATAAACTCAATATATTTTAGGTATTAGGAGGGGGATGTAGGGTACAAGGGGTTTTATAGGGTATTGAGGGTTATAAAAAGGGTATCTAGTAAAAATAGGGATTTTTTTTATCGAAAAGATGTATTGAGAGGGGGGGTCAACAAAACAATTTTGGGAGGTATTTATCAATATTTAGTGAAATTAGGGGTATTCTTTAATATCCCATGAGTGCACGTGCTATGTCATAGGTTCTTTAAGTGAAGATCCCATGGAAATAATCTATCTCTTGACAACAAAACTTATTTCCAGGAAGAGACTTTTCTCATCAATATGCAACATCTTTCCTAGCTTATTTCCAATTAGAGTTAAAGCCCTCTCTGACTACAGTTTCAATAAGAGGGAATGGAATTTCACCCACAAAGGTTGAATAATAAACGTTTTCTCTCATGGGGTGAAGCAAAAACCTCCAATTCTTGAGTGACATGATTGAGCTATCATGGTACCATTTCCTCTTCAAGTTATTCTCTTTATCCTTTGCATACTAGAAAACAAAGGTAATCCATCCTCTAACTAGTAGATGAAATATTGTTGCATAATCCAATTTTTATGTACATATTTTTCTTTTCTTTTTTTCAAACTCATGGACTTCTCTAAAATCAATCTACCATGGAATTTCCCAATCAAGGCCATGAATTCATTCAATCTACCATGGAATTTCCCAATCAAGGCCATGAAGTGATTCAATGTCACTTGCTCCATCACAATGCCTTGACCCATTTCAACTTCGTCCCATTTGGTCTCATCTTTACACACCTGCCCTTTCTTTTCTTCATCTCAACCAAACCCTTCACATTGGTTTAAAATCTCCTCCTACTTAGCTATATTTCCAACAATTTCATGGATTCTCTGCATGGACAATGTAAGGCCTTTGTCATTGGTGTGGGATATTTCCCAAAGTTGACGAGAAACGAGGTCGTATGCATGATTGGTACGTTAAAGACCATTGATAACATGGGAAACATTGTTGTACAGTATTTGTAGATTCATTAAAGTGCTCTTTATTTTGCAGATCGCGACAATCCATTCGGTGAACTTTTAACGGCTATGTCCAAATCAAAATTACATTACAGATATCAAACTCTACAAACTGCTACCAATAATTTCAATCCTGTAAACAAGCTTGGTGAAGGAGGCTTCGGTTCAGTGTATAAGGTGATTTCCTAAATCATTTTATACTATCAAGTTTTGAAATACGATGTATAAATTTACACATAGAGAGGACATTTTGACAGGGAATTCTACCAAACGGGATAGAGATTGTTGTGAAGAAACTATTTGCCAGTAAAGAACAGAGTGTGACCGACTTCTCTAATGAAGTGAATCTTATAAGTAATGTTCAACATAAAAATCTCGTCAAGCTACTTGGATTTAGTGTGGCTGGCACAAATAGACTTCTGGTCTACGAATATCTTCCCAACAAGAGCCTCGATCACTTTCTCTTYGGTAATCTTTCRTAACTCTATAAATTGATTATTKTTGTAATCAATCTCTACGTGTCAAGTATTGTTGTTGCTGAATTTTAGTTATGTTATTGTTGCAATCAATATCCACATGTAAAGTTTTGTTGTCGCTGAATTTTAGTTATGTTATTTGAGATAAAATTGTTTGATTATTGTTACAATCAATCTCTACATGTCAAGTATTGYTGTTAAGTAYTGTTGTTGCTGAATTTTAGTTAGGTTATTGTTGCAATCAATCTCGACATGTCAAGTTTTTGTTGTTAYTGAATTTTAGTTATGTTATTTGRCATAAAATTGTTGTTTGCAATAGATGAAAACTTGGCCAGATTGTTGGATTGGCAGAGGAGGTTTGAGATAATATTAGGAATTGCCGGTGGGTTAGTTTATCTTCACCAACGATCAGATATATGCATTATCCATAGGGATATAAAAGCCAACAATATTTTACTAGACCAAAATTTCAAGTCTAAAATTGCAGATTTTGGATTGGTTAGACACTTTGCTGAAGATCAAACTCATCTTAGTACGACAATTGTTGGAACTAGGTGAGAATAGTTTCATTTTTTTTAATTTTTAAATTCTTAATTTTTAATTCTTTTAGTTTTTGTTAAAAAAATGTGGTTGTTGTTTTTGTTTTGTTTTGCAGAGGTTACATGGCTCCAGAGTATCTTGTGCATGGCCATCTGACAGAGAAAGTTGACGTCTATGCTTTTGGGGTTCTAGTTCTTGAGATTATTGGTGGTAGAAAGAATAAAATGCCTATGCACACCAATGACATGCCATCTCTCTTATCAGTGGTAATGGGCTCCTCATAAAAATATACAAACTTCATTGCTTCTAAATAATTTTTTTTGATAATAATCAAGTATATAATATATTTGTGGTGCAGGTTTGGAACAATTATTTGTCTAGCACACTTTCAAATGTAGTTGATCCCAACATCCAAGAAAACTATGAGGAGGAAGTACTTCAAGTTGTTCATGTGGCTCTCCTTTGTACCCAAGTCTCTGCAAGACTACGCCCTTCCATGTCTAAAGTTATTGTATTCCTCACAACTAAAAACCAACATCTCCCAACACCTACTCAACCCCCTTTTATAGATGTTGATTCTTCAGAATCAAACACTAACACAGGTGATGTAGGTGCATTGGAAATACACAATTCAACATCAAACGTTGCTTTGTCCCCTAACACTCCAATGTCATTGAACACCATTTCAATGAGCTCTTTTGGTGCAAGATGAAGAAGACATGGAGGAGTTCAAGGAATAAGACAATCCAATGTTGTGTTATTATTATCTTTGTTATATTTTATTATGAAGTATGTTTTATTATTATCTTTGTTATCGCCACTCCAATGTCATTGAACACCATTTCAATGAGCTCTTTTGGTGCAAGATGAAGAAGACATGGAGGAGTTCAAGGAATAAGACAATCCAATGTTGTGTTATTATTATCTTTGTTATATTTTATTATGAAGTATGTTTTATTATTATCTTTGTTATCTTTTACTATGAAGTATGTTTTATTATTATCTTTGTTATTTTTTACTATTAAGTATGTAACACATTAGTTACCCTCTTTTAAATACATGGTGTCAAACTTGGTTTTACTCTTCGTGATGTTGTTTATTTAACTTTGAATTAATTCATCTGCTTGCAAATATTGTATAAAAACTAACATACATAATAACTTATGATTTTCAAATATCTAACATGTATAGATTCAAAAGATTAACATAAACATGGCATTAAAATCATTTACAAATAGATCCATAAAATAGATGGCAACTATTAGAAGAAATTACACCTTAACAAAATAATTGTATTGATTATTATTGTATTGAAGTACAATCAATAACACTGAATATTTTAGGAAGATTTTACCATGCCATTGGTTCTTTCTCGATCACAATTCCAAAGTGTGCCAAATGCCTTTATGGAAATTCATTCTTGGGTAGAAAAACAAGGAAATAACTGCCTAGCTCCCTGTCTCAATTTGAATATTTGATAAAATGCTCTTTCCAACCTCTTGGTTGGTTATCGGTAGAGAAATGATCGATCTCCCTCTTCCTGATTCTGAATCCCTCTCTCACAAATCACCTTAAAATTTGGCAGGAAAACCATGATTTAGGGTTTTTAGATTCTTCTATCTGTCATGGTGTTGTATTCTTCCTCACTCCTAATACCTCTCTCACAAATCACCTTAAAATTTGGCAGAGAAACCATGATTTAAGGTTTTTAGATCCTTCTATTTGTCATGGTGTTGTATTCTATATGTTTAACATAGACGAAACTTCAGAATATTGGGTCTAGGTCAACTTCACTAGGCCCTTAAGTTGCTATTGCCGAGAATTGGGTCTGGTAATCTATTATATTATATTGGTAATCTATTATATTATATTATATTAACACTTGCCATTCAAAATTAATACCTAAACTTTATGTAATCGGTTTAGTGACCATGGAAAACCAATCCACCAAGTCAAATCTTGCTTTCTCTACATTGTTTGTCAAATCCTACTTTCTCTACATTGTTTGTCAAATCCTGCTTTCTCCACATTGTTTTTTTCCATGATTGATTGGCTTCTTTCATTGAGAACTTGCACTATGCAGAGAAGCCATCTATTAAGCACATTAATCTTGATAACAAATTTCAAGAAACACAAAACTTTTATTATCGAAAAAAAAAAACTTAAGTAATAATATCAATAAGGTTAGTCTTTGGAGAATCTTTCACTTCAAAAATTATTCATGACATCTATTGCATACTACTATTCAATACATAAGTTTATTGCTTATCATAATCGCTTAATGCTCTACAAATAATCTAATCCCTACTTTCCAAACTTGTCTTCATTAAGGGCTTAAGGATATTTTTAATAATGTGACTGGAAAATGTGATTGAAGGATACTTTTAATAATGTGAATGGAAAATGATTTGTATTTACATACATCAACCAATTTTAATAATGTAATATACTAAATTTATTTATTTATATATAATTCTAAAAAATAAAATAATTGAACTACTATAGCGATTATTGAAGCAACTGTGAAGCTTATTGAAATTCAAAAAACATGTTCAACTTATTTGCAGTGCTATCGACATAAGCATAAAGGAATCATCATTAAAAATGTTATAGGAGGCACAATGCGAAGGATGTCTTCAAAATTGAGAATCCATGGCAGCGAAAACCTAAAGAAAACTTCTATTAACTGGGAATGCCCTCTGCAACATTCTCTCACATGGAAGTATGAAAATACAATTTGTTGCTCGATATATCTTAACTTAAATAAAATATTTGTATTTTAGAATTGCTTGTACAAATATCATTATAAAGATAGTATTTGTATTTTAGAATTGTTTGCATAAAAAGCATAATAGCAGTTATACAAACAACTTTGAGCTTACAGGCAGTGTTGTTTCTACTTTTGTAATTATTATTTTACTTAAAATATATTATAATTTATGAATGTATTTCACATAGATATTCTGAAATACATGGCAATCTAGATATTTCAGATACAATGTGGACCAAGGAAGTGCATCATTTCACCGACAATAAACATCACATCCATTTTTAATCTAAAGAATTGGTTGAAATGCATTTGAATGTTTTTGGTGTTATTTTTTTTAACATCATTAAATCTACCTTGATACATGTTATGAAGTAACCATCCAAATAAATTTGACTATTCCTTATTTATAATATAATAATTTTCCAATATTGTAGAGTAAAGTGTATCGATTATAGTGTCAGCATGAACATGCCTTGTTATGATAAATTTTTCAATATTGTAGAGTAAAGTGTATCAATTATAGTGTGAGAATGAACATGTGTTGTTACGAATGAGAATGAACATGTGTTGTTACGATAGTTTGATGATTCAACAATAACATTCTCCTGGTCAATGTTGCCAAGGGGTGGGTCCATTTGGACCAACACCATAGTGGATCCATTTGGAGCAACACCACTGTCACTCTCTGTAAATCAAATTTAGGTTTCTTGGTCTTTATTACCATGAACACCACCAGTGTTATTACTCCTACAATAACAACAATTATGAATACAACAACAACATGCGGTGAAGGAGGGTGTGGAAACCTGGTAATTCTCTTGGAGTCTTGCATGCCATGGAAGAAAAGATAAAAATATTCATCAAAACTCAACAATGTCTTGGAATTCCCCGAGCCTTGCATGCCATGGAAGAAAAGATAAAAATATTCATCAGAACTCAAGAATGTCGATACCAATGCATGGGAAGTAAATCTGAACAAGGTTTTAGCTATGGTGACAAGACCAGAAAGAGGACAGTGTCTACATGAAAAGGCAACAATGAGTGGAGCTTGAGGAGAAATAGAATACTGAAAAAAGTCAGAATCACGAAAGTGTTTTTCTGACCTAGTATGTAGTACTACTTTTTTGGATTAGCTTTTTATTTTGTGTTCTCAACAAGATCTACTTTTTTGTAAGCTTACCGAGTTGGACTAGCTTTTCATTTTGTGCTCTCAACAAGATCATGTTTTTCTAGAGATATGCTTCAACATTTAAGAATTGTAACTTCTTTTTTCCTTGAAATGAAGATGTTTTTTTTCTTTGAAAAAATACATTAATTTCAAATTCATGAACCGCCCCAAAAATTAAAAAAATATAATTACGACAATAATTAAAATAAAATGCAATATAATTATCACAATGCTCAAAAGATATCAATACTTAATCCTTTTCTAAAAACATATAGATGAGAAAGGACGAGGTGACAGACAAAAGAAGTCGGTGGCAGTGGTTATAGATTCTTAATTAAGGTTGGAGGATTGACCAACAAGTATACCATTGTTATATTAAGAAAGCAAGAGGAATTAGGGAAATATTGTTATAACTAGCTACAAGTATACCATTGTTATATTAAGAAAGCAAGAGGAATTAGGGAAATATTGTTATAACTAGCTACAACCATGGAAGTCTATATGCTCTAGGTTTGTCAAACATCTCATTTCACATTTTATTAGAAAAGTGAAAAGATTACTTGCAAGTTTGAATATGTTTTTGAAGCATCATAAATTGAAGGGAATAAATACCTAGGAGTTACCCTACTAACACAACCATGGAAAGCCCAATAGAATTGTCCTCATGGGGGTTATATTCTAAATCATGAACGGAAGTAAAGGAAGACCCACATTGAGGCTTACGGTCTCTGCACAGGAAATTGCATAACACAATAGCCCCTGCATCTGCAAATGTTTACTTAGCTCGTGAAGTAGATGAAGACCCATGCTGATGCGGAAATTGTACAGTAGGATAGCCCCTGCATCCACAAACGGTTACTCAGTTTCTCGCACAAGTATGAAAATCTATTAATTTTGGAAAGCACTCGAAATTTCCTAATCTAAATGCTATCCTCCTTCGTCTGTTTTGTAAGTGTTAGAGCAGTCGGTGATGAATCCATACAACCTTCCATGTGAATCGTTCATTAAAGCAACTAGCAATGAATCCATAAAAAAATAAATCAAGATAATAATAAATGTATAATATTTAATAAATAAAAAATAAATTTACAAAACATACAAAGCTAACGACAAAGTGACATCAAAATTTACCAAAATGGATCGGTCCCTTATGAAAATCCATAATTATCCCTTTATGAAAACCCATTTTCTGGATAAAAAAATAAGTGTATCCAAAGAAAATCATTAAACCATAATTATAAATCTCAAAACCATTCCTAATAATAATAAATAAATAAAATATTTTAATTTCATAATACTTCAATATGAGATGAGGGCCGACAAAATCACCCACCATAAATTTTGAAGACGACCTATGGTCATCCATCAATTTGAGGTTAAGTTGTAAAAGTAGCTAAAGGATTGAGCACTTAAGGATGAAGTAACTATAATCATGGTTCTTGGTTGTATGGAAAGTGTTAAAGTATATTATGAGGTAATGAAATTTTATCCAATGAAATTTGGTGGATATTGTGTTAGATGAATATAATAATGTTTGTAATAATCACATATTGATTGGGTATTTTATGAAATTTGGTGGATATTGTGTTAGATGAATATAATAATGTTTGTAATAATCACATATTGATTGGGTATTTTATGGGTCAAATTTTACTTATATCCATTATTAAGATAGAGTTAAAAGAAGTTTGTAATCCATGTGGTTTTTTACTTATATCCATTATTAAGATAGAGTTAAAAGAAGTTTGTAATCCATGTGGTTGGCTCTGAAGCTATGTAACCTTAAAAATAAAAATAAAGGAATAACATAACTAAGTAACCATTCTTTCTTGTATCTCCTAGATATTTAATAATAATTTGGTGTTCATAAAGTCCATACTATGAATGAGAGGGTCCATATTGCTAGCATGAAAAGCTTGGTTTTACTATACTATTTTTGTACTTTGATCGAAATAGGTGATGAAGTGAAGATGGTATACCTCAATACTAATAAAAGCTTGGTTTTACTATACTATTTTTGTACTTTGATCGAGATAGGTGATGAAGTGAAGATGGTATACCTGAATACTAATTCTTTAAGAATGTAGAATTATGGAATGTTGCATGAGAGCAAGGATGGGACACTTAGAAAGAATCATAGATGAAATTATTATCATATTATGTTGTATTTGCTCTTTAGTTTGAAATTATTTGACATCCTTTTGATTATTTGCCTTTCTTAAGTTCATATTATTATGATTTTCTTTATGTTGCAAGTCAAAATTTCATCTTAGAGTCTATGGGCACAGTGTAGCCACCATTTTGTCGTGACGCACCGTAACATACATCGAAGATGCGAGCTCAACCTGCGTTTCCACAACTACTTTTGAAAAATAACGCAGTGCCTACTTGAAGTCAAGTCAAGCCACCCTTATCTTTACTTCCTCATCTTTTCCAGTTTGAAAAAGAATGCAGTGCCACTCTAAAGTCAAGTCAAGCCGCCCTTGTTTTCCCTTTCCTCATTTGCCTGAACACGGCACCCGAACCTTCTCTTACCTTTTAACGGGGCTGTTCTTCAGATCTTTCTTCGACATATTCATTACAATTACAGAATGGCCCCTTCCAACGTCTGTAATTATAGAGGTGAAATGATTCAGTTCAATGCAACATCCAAATTATTTCTCTCCTCGATGTTTTTATTACTAACATCAGCATTAGCTCAGTTGAATGATAATCCATTTTCCACTTGCGATGGCAATAATATCAGGATGGGCAGTGCTTTGGAAGCGAACTTGGAGTTGGTTCTGAATTCATTGGTTCAGAATGTTAGCGAGACGGGCTACAATATTTCATCGCATAGAGAGAATGGAGATGATATGTACGGTCTTGCTCAGTGCAGGGGAGACCTCAATCACCCAACTTGTGTGGAATGCGTTTCACATGCTGAACAGGATATCGGTCGATTATGTGGCAATATTTCCGGAAGCATTTATCGCGAGGAAGGATGTTTTTTGAGATATGCCAATCACAACTTCTATTCTCAATTATCGTATATGGGGGGCAAATTACAATGCAATCAAACTGCCTTTGGTGTGGATGGATCGGCTGCCTCTCTTTTGAAAAAGGTTGTGGATGATGCCGTGTCCAGTAATGTGGGTTTCAGCACAGGGAATGGGAGTGGCATTTATGCTCTGGCTCAGTGTTGGAGAGACCTCAATAGGACTCTGTGTAGACAGTGCCTCGACCCTCTGTACGAGAATCTACAGAGTTGTAAAGAAGGACAGGGCTTCAGTCAGAACTGCATGCTTCGCTTTGAGGCAAACACGTTTTACGGTGTTGCTGTCCCTTCGCCTTCGCCCTCACCCACAAGTGGAAGTGGTCTTTCTATACCGCCATCCAGTGGTCCTTCTGTACCGTCTATACCGCCATTAACTGGTCCTCCCACATCCTCAACCGGTTCGTCTATACCACAAGCCAAGAGCAAGTACAGAAAGTATAGTGAAAGTAATTATTGGGTAAATCTGAAGAGCATTT
>JASDQU010502036.1:18835-36882 GCA_032191745.1 Picea mariana | reverse complement strand
AAAGGAGGGTTTCCCTACTGCACACACTACCTTAACACCTTCTCCACACACTGATTTAGGGGCGTTTAGAGGCATGAAATCCCTTGTGAGAGCCAAGCCATGATGTTGCTCTCCCTCAATATCAGAGGGGTGGGGGGGACCCTGAAATGAGCCACCTTTAGAAGACTCCTTGCAAAAACTTCGTCGGATATCATCTTCCTTCAAGAAACACTGGTAGACGGGCAGAAAGCCAGGATTTTTTTGAATAAGTTTCGTCCTACTTGGCACACCTGTACTGCTATTTCTCTGGGTACATCGGGGGGACTAGCTGTTTCCTGGGACCCTATAAAATTTTCTCTAGATACTCATCTATGTTGTGGTGGTATTCTCCTGGAAGATACCTGTCTGTGGAACAACCAACGGATATCTCTACTTAATGTTTATGGACCATGGACATAAAGAAAAGTTTTTTGGGATAAGGTGGTGTCAAGGGGAATACTCAATTATCCAAACTTGATTGTTGCTGGGGATTTGAACTGTACCACAACTGTCGGAGAGATATGGGGCAACTCGGATACACAGGACCATCTAGCAGGATACTTCAATAATATTTTCCAAGCTCATGCCCTAATTGATCTCCCTTCGGATGTTTTAGCTCCCGCTTGGTGTAATGGCCGCTCTGGACAAGAGGCTATTTACGAGCAACTAGATCAGATTCTTATCTCTAAAGACCTAACAACTATTGATGGAAGGGTCAAGACCTGGGTAGAATATCCCTTCTTTTCTGACCATGCTCCTATACTCTTACAACTAGTCTCTCCACCATTTTCAAAGAAATATCCTTTTAAATTGAATGTGTGATGACTGCAAGAGGAAGATTTCAATTAGATTGTTAAGGAGGTGTGGACAGACCCACATTTTCAGATCGAGCCAGGGATACATTATCGTTTTGTTTGGAAATTAAAAACTCTTAAACATCATATCAAACGATGGGCGATTATTCGCAGGAAACAAAAACAGATCAAATTGCTAGAATTGGAATCAAATATACACACACTTCTACAAGCCAAGACTCAGGATGGAGGACCCCGAGGCAAAAACAACAATTTAAAAGTCTTGGAAATCGAAAGGAACCAGATCCTCCGGGCGGAAGAATCCCTATGGATACAAAAGAGCAAAGAACTCTGGATAAAATGCAGTGACAAAAGCACAAAAAAATTTCATCGGCTTGCTAGTTATTGTTGAAATAAAAAGCACATTTGGGAAATACAAGATGATGTTGGGCTCTTACACAGTGGACAACAAGCACTAAAGGAGGCTACTACAAATCACTTCAAATCATTTTATGGGGGGACTGATCACAAAAATGTACATGATCCAGTCATTGTTTCCAGTCTCTTCCCCCACTCGGTCTCTTTGGAGGAATCACAACTCTTGGATAGCCCCTGTACCATACAGGAAGTTAGGGATTCTCTAAACTCTTTCTCCAAAGACAAAAGTATAGGCCCAGACGACTGGACTGTGGAATTATTCCTACACTTCTTTGATTTAGTTGGGACAGATCTGCTAGAGCTTGTGAAAGATTCCAGGATTAGAGGGAAAGTGATCGACGCGCTGGCTTCGACTTTCCTAACACTTATCCCAAAAGAGAACAATCCAACTACTTTTGGCGACTACAGACCAATCGCACTCTGCAATCTTTGCTATAAATTAATCACAAAAATCATTGCAACTAGGATAAATCCCATCCTCTCGAGGACCCTGTCAGGTGAACAGTTGGGATTTTTAAAGGGTAGACAGATCTTAGACGCCATAAGCACATCCTAAGAATGCCTTCACAACATAAAGGAGAATAATTACAAGAAAATTATTCTAAAATTGGATCTAAAAAAAGCCTTCAGCGATATTGACTAGGATTTTCTTCGGCTGATCCTAACACAATCGAGCTACAAACACCTCACTATAATGTGGATCATGAGCTGGGTGACTACGACCAACTTTGTTGTCCTAGTAAATTGAGAAACCTCTCCCTTCTTTCATAGTGGTTGGGGACTGCGACAGGGCTGTCCACTCACCCCACTATTGTTCATCTTGGTCATGGAAGGCCTAAGCCTACTCTTCAAAAAAGGACTTGCAGAAGGAAAATTCACAGGGATAAAAGTGTCTAGGATCATTAAGATCTTACACCTCTTCTTCGTTGATGATGTATTAATCATGACCAACGACTCATTACAAGAATGGAAGGATATAAAATCCATCTCGAAGACCTTTTGTAGTGCATCGGGACTGGTAATAAATTGGACAAAGACAACATTTCACTATGTTGGTATACAAGAACACTCCTTGGCACTTCTAAAAGATCTGTTTCCACATAACTTTGTTCATCTTGCCAATGGTTTTAGGTACCTTGGTTATTATATCAAAGAAAATTCTTATAAGGTTTCAGACTAGAATTGGCTTGTTGCAAGGGTGGAAAAAAGGATAGGACACTGGTGTAATAGATGGCTCTCTTTAGGAGGTCGCCATACCCTCATTAAAGTTGTTCTCGAAGGACAGTCGGTTTACTGGATGGCACTTGTTGTTATTCCATCTACAGTCTTGGACAAACTTAGGAAATTATCTTATAACTTTCTATGGTCAGGTAGCTCTAGATACACTCGCCTACATATGAGTAACTGAGAATCACTAACAAAACCAAAGATTAAGGGAGGTTGGGGTATCCGAAATTTATTCCATTTTAATATAGCACTGGCAGCCAACTCCCTCTGGTGCATCTTGACAAAAGATGGAATCTGGCACACTATCATAAAAGACAAATACCTCCCCCATTGTTTGGTGGCCACATGGTTTAGGACTGGTTCTAGCATAGTGAGATCAACCTCACAGTTTTGCAGGAATCTGATAAAATTGGTAAATTGGATTACACATTGGCTTTGCTGGAATCCAGGAGTCGAACACTCAGTTATCCTGGGAAAGTATTGTATTTTAGGAATGGAAAATTCCTCCTAATTATCTCCATAGTTGATCTCTCTCTTAAATACAAAGTACATCAAGCATATTTTCCAAGCAAAGGGGAACCATAGACCTAGAATATTAGCTGATTGCTGGAAATCTAGTGTTGATATTGGACTTTTAGCGGATCTTGCAGTGGAATGGGACACTTTCTATTTAGTGCTTACACAAATTGGTCTACAACTACAAGAAAAGGAGGATCAACTCATGTGGGCAGGGGGTGACAAATTAGGTAACTTAACTGTCAAAATGTATACACAACCATTTCAAACACCCTTTGGAAAAACAATATAGGTGCCTGGAGGAAATATATGTGGTCTTGGAACATTGCTCATAAGATCAAACTTTTCACATGGCTCACTATTGAAAACAAAATTCACACCTGGAATATCCTTCAAAAGAAAGGTTGGGTAGGACCCAATATTTTCCACCTATGCTACATAGATGAAGAAATAGTGAAGCATCTTTTTATAAAGTGTCCATTCACCAAACAGGTTTGGGCAAGTATCCTCAATGAACAAAACTTAATTATTGTTTGGGACGAGCACACTCTATCTGATTGCTATGAATCTTGGACTAAAAAGGAACAAAAACATCAATCTCTGCCAACACTAGTCTGTTGGTTTGTGTGGTTGGAGAGAAACAACAAAGTTTTTGACAATGGGAATCCAACTACAAATATAGTTGTTTATAAAACTCTAGCTATGCTCTCAAACTGGGTAGTCATCCTTCCGAAAAATGTGGATTCCAAGAACAAAGCAAAGAAAAATGTCATGATCCATACTGCAGAGGGCTAGCCTACAGGCTGGTTTGATGTTGTTGCGCAGAAAAACGATCTCTGGAGTGGAGCAGGGGACTTGATAAGCATAACTCCAAATTCACTTATTATATGGACCTTCAACTGTGGCCCTGACACCAACACTAGGGTTGAGTTATTGGGTGTCTGGGCAACACTTCATCTGGCATCTAGATTGAACATTGATGAACTACAAATCTATGGTAATTCCAAAATTGTTATAGACTGGATGAACAAAAAAGGAAAGCTATAGGTCATCTCTCTTTTGGGTTGGCAAGATAGAATCAAAGAGCTTCAACCTTTCTTCGGGAAGCTCAGTTTCCATCATATATACCGAGAGTGCAATAAAGAAGCGAATTCACTTTCAAAAGTTACTATCAAATCACCACCTGGTAAAATCATCTATAACCAATGGGTGGATGGGCAAGAGGTCCCACCTTTTGTTCTTAATATTTAATTTAGCTTCTCCTTTTTTCGATCATAGCTGTCTATTCATACATTTGGGTTCATTTTTTGTGAACATATCTTTATTTTTCGAGAATAGGGACAATCTATAATTATGAACTTTACACTATTCTACTACATTTTTTGGCAAAAACTTTTGATCACCGGTTACAATCCAACACTTGTTTACCTTCACATTTGTTGGCTGAAAAAACTCCCTTTGCAATATTCAAACTTTTTTCTGTGATACAATCTTAAAAAGAGAACAATATTATATTTTAATATAATAGAAAAATTGTTTTTGCTAGAAAAAAATAAAAAAAATTATCCCCATTCCCATATGTAAAATAATTTGTGAAAATGATTTTTCATCGTTTTTTATATAACATTTTGAAATTTTGAATGTATTCTTTTAATAATTATTTTTTTATTTAATTTTTTAATTATATATATAAATATATTTTTAAACACTTTAATTAATAATAAAATCTTTATTGTACCAACAAAGCATAATTAAAATAAATATTAATAAACTAGAATATTTCACTTGTAAACAATATCACTATCCTTTACACAAAATCACAAAATGATATTTAAAGATTTATAAAAAATTTAACCAACAGTAAAAATATCAACAAAACATTAATTAAAATAAAAACTTAATAAACTATATTTATCAATATTAAAATTAAAACATTTTTATGATTGGCAAACTTAACTATCTTCTACAATGAGTGTGAGGGTGGAGGCTGGTTGGGAGTAAGTGTACATTATAAATACACACAACTGCCCCCACCCCATAATGAGGGTCTCCATGGGTAAGTAAGTGCCCATTAATGAGGTTGAGGTTGAGGTTGAGGTTGGGTGGGGAGTAAGTGCATGATTTTAATGCATACTTACTCTTCCATCTCAAAAATGAGGGTCGTTGTGGGGTTGTGTAGAAGTAAATATTAATTTGAGTAAATGTGTTGTTAATACACATTTATTCTCTTCACTCCATAATGAGGTGGTTGTAGGGTTGGAGAGAGTACATGTGTATGGGGTGGGGTGAAGTGGAAGCATGGATGTCTCACCTTATTGAGTACATGTGTATGGGGTGGGGTGGAAGCATGGGAGTTTCATCTTGTTGACCAATATCTTATCATGTTCATTCATAAAGGGGGGTTTAAAATTGTGAAAAATAAAATCAATGTATTGTGGGTAAGGGGGGGAGATGGGATGTGGGGTATCAGGAGATTTATAGGTACCGAGGGTATAAAAAATGGTATTTAGTAAAAATAAGATTTTTTTATTGGAAAGATGTATTGGGAGAGGGGTATTCTTTAATATCCCATGAATGCATGTGCTATGCAACAAGATCACTGAGTGAAGAATGGGTGGAAGTAAGTGTGCATTTATTAGGCACACTTATTGCACTGCACTCCTTAGTGAGAGTGGCTATGTTGGTTGGGGGAGGTATAATAAGTGCACATTTTTAATGCACACTAACTCTCCACAATGCCACCCACATTGTGGAGTGGCCTCCACCCCCATTACTTCCCCCACACCCTAGGAGTACAATGGAGAAAGTATGCATTTTTAATGCACACATACTCCCCAAACCTCCACCCCCATTTAATGCACACTTACTCCCGCTTATCTCCACCCTCATTATGGAGTGCCCCCCATGTCCATTACTACCCCACACCTTCGGGTGGAGGAGAGTGTGTACACTTACTCCACCCCCACTTACAATGAGGGTGAAGGTGAGGGTAAAGGGTAGGTAGTAGTAAGTGTGCATACTTACTCTCTCTTACACCCACCATTATTTAATAGATTGCACACTTACTCCCCTCCACTCACACTTTTGTGTACGTTGAGGGGTGTGGAGGGGGTTAAGTGAATTGAAGGTTGGGGGGTGAGGAGTAAGTGTGCACACTTACTCCCCTAGACATCCATCATCATTCAGTGCACTGCATACTTCTACCCCCCACTCCATCATCATTTAATGCACTGCACACTTAGCCCCCTGCATCACAATGTTTGTACACACAATGCATACTTAGTCCCCTCCATCACCACCTTTGTGCACACAATGCACACTTACTCCCGCCATGGCCTCAACCCCCATTACTCCTACCTAGGTTTGCGGGGAATAAGTGTCCATTACCTCATGAGAGTTGGGGGAGTAATAATGCATTTCCCCACCCTCATGAAGGTGGGGGTGGGGATGGGGATGGAGTAAGTGTGCATCTTTAATTCCCATGAGAGTGGGGATGGAGTAAGTGTGCATTTTTAATTTCCATGAGAGTGGGAGTGGCATAAGTATGCACACTTACTCCCCCCACCCTCATGAGGTAATGCACATTTACAACTCCCCCCTGAAAGAAAAAAAAAGTGTGGGTAAGGTTGGGAATGGTGGTTGAGTAAGTGTGCAATTTTAACCCCCATGAGAATGGAGATGGAGGTGTAATAAGTATGTATTTTTAATGTAGACTTGGTTCAAAATTTAATATCTAGAAAGATGATAACCATATACAAACAATTATGAGAAAAAAACTTTATTTTCATGGATTTCATGATCCCACTAATATTAGAATTTTATTGGTGATGCTAGTTTTTGGACATTGAACTATGTGTAAGTTTTGTGAAACGTAAGACATTTTAAGTGGACACTCTGCCCATTTGAAACTAGCATCCCGTTGATGCATCATAGATAGATCCCTTATTCGCGCGCACGATGGATGCATGTTGTTCCTTTGGGTGCAAGCTTTAACAACAAGAATGAATCTCAATTGGTCTCTTCATCTCAGTAATCTCTTGACTTTTCATCTCCTCATCTATTCGTAATATCTCCATGACTGACATAGGGAATAGTCTGCATGAATAAAGATCTTCATCGGTGTTCTGATATGCTACACGTACATATGTCTTCTGATATGCTACACGACCTACAGATGCATGACTTCCTCCTATTGGTATCATAGTTTCAAGGATACATAATGTTATTATAATGATAGAAAAAAGTGCTAGGGTATTCTCACAACTTTAATTGTTCTTGATGATGGATGAAATGTCCACTTGAAACATTAGATGTTTCAAAAAATTACACATAGTTCAATCTCTAAAATTCTAACATCATAATGATGCACTGTGAAAATCTACACACTCAAATTATATTGATATTATATTTTATAAAAATTACTTTTTAATTTATAGGTAACATATATTAAAATGTTCAAATTATATTGGTATTATATTTTATAAAAAATACTTTTTAATTTATAGGTGACATATATTAAAATGTTCAAAATTATAGGAGAGAAATTATGATAAAATCTTAATTTGAAAATGAATTTTTATCTATGTAGTATGAGAGAAATTATGATAAATCTTGATTTGAAAATGAATTTTTATCCATGTAGAATTAACTTAGTGATTCTTTATATAGATTAATAGTAATTCAAAGAAAAAATCTCCATACATATATATAATTTGTTAATTCAGATGTTGTCATAAATATCCATACATATATATAATTTGTTAATGCATATATAATTTGTTAATTCAAATGTTGTCATCGCTTAATAGTAAAACATATAGTAAAACATGGAGATGAATTTTTTTTATACATATTTAGAAATTATTAGAAAATGAAAATGAAAATGAAATGTTTATAGTGTTACATTGTCTTATATATCAATAAGTAATATAGAAAATTTGTGTGGTAATTTTTTGGACAAATAAGTACATGTTTTTAATAAAAATCTAAATGAGATTTTAAATTTTTTTTTTTTTTTGGTAAAGAAATGTTTAAACAATGTTTTAAGGGCAAAAATGTTCATAATGAGGTTGTCTAGTTGTTTTATGAAATGTTATTTTTCGTTGAAATTAGGCAATATAAATTTACACGAATTACTAGTTTTTGTTGTTCAAAATTCATTTTTGAATGCAAAAATGGATTCAACATGTTGAAAAACCCCTGGGGCACTCAAATTATATAGAAATAATCACTCAAATCTACAAATCTAACAATTTCTCGCTGGATTTTGGGCAAATGTCCCCGAAAACAATCGTCATTTCGTAGAACATTTATCCTACGACCATAAAATGGAGTTAGTAACCAAATAAGTTGTCATGTGTACATAAGTATTCTAATTGTAACGGGTTGTAGGTTAACAAAGGCATAAATCAACAAATTATAAAGTTAACCTTGCGCATGATATGACGGTAGAGGTTAACACTTGATCAACTCTTAATAGGTATTACAAGTTGAAAAGTAGCAAGTGCATTAATTTGTATCATTGGTCCCATAACCGAAAACCGAGTAGTCTAAACCTTCGATTTTTTGGAGTTTTTACGGACATGTTTTTCAATAATTTTTTACTGAAATCCGATCAAAAAATTTTGACACTTCATATTTGAGTGATTGAATCTGTATAATTCCAATACCCCAAAAATTTTGAATTTATTTATACATTCAAAAATATAATTTAAATATAATAAAAAAATGATAATTTCACCAAAATCTGCTTCACCAAATTCCAGTGAAAAAATTCAAAAAATGAATGTTTAAACAACACCACTGGAAACCACCCTCAAACACGTGCTAAATTACAGGGCAAAAAAACCATTTTAAAACCACTCACAATTATCTCGTAAACCTCTTTTGATATTTTCGCTACTATATGCCAATATAGAAAAATGAATTTATGTGGCAATTGGACAATATTTATTACACAATAATGTGACACAATCTAATGAATGAAAATATAACAAGTGACATTTTTAAATATAGGTAATTCAATGAACCCAAACTTGTTAAGCTATTTTACATGTGCCAACCGTTGAAAAGCTAAGTTGAACCAAACAAGGTTCTAAAGAGAAATAACTTACTCATCGGATGTTCAAATTATCATGTGTATTTTTTCTTATAAATCCTCTTTCTATCTTTTCACACTGGTTTTATTTCTTAACGTTAATAAAAGCACATTTAGAGAGAGAATTTTAGAAAAGCATAAGAATTAGAATGAGAGGAAACCTTTAAAAAATATGATCTCTAGGAAGAAGTCATTAACACATGGATAACTTGTCTCAACAAACCCAAACTCGGAGCATCTTGTAGATAGGGAAGAGATATTTTTGAAATTTGTTTTTTTGGTAAAACCACTAAAGAAATTTGTAGTTCATCCTATATGAGGTTTAATAACAATATATAAGACATTCCTACTTGGGAATGTGGATTAGCCCCGGCTTAGTTCCATATACTTTCCATTTTCCCAACTTTGTCCAAATGTGTGCTCAGTGATGATCCCACTCAAAAGGTTATAAAATCTAAAGACAACTAATACATCTTATTTCAAAGTTTGCCATATTAGAAATGTTATTATTAATCGATAATCAAAAAAACTGTATGAAGAAGAACTTGGGAATTACTTTAGTTCAATACCACTTGAACAAAATAACTTTTTTTTACTGAAATTACTACCAACAAGTGCTAATTTGTGAGAGTCAAAGTTTTCATTAAATTTTTCAATGTTCAAATAATCAATTAAGGAGGTTATAGAAATGGCATGTTTGATTATGGGGTATGACTTATTTAGTTGATGATAATATTTTTGGGTTCTTCTTTAAAATTACTCAGTTCGTAAAGTTTAATTTTACTAAGTATTTATTTGATAGCATTTATGAATAATTTGTTCAATTCCAAACATTAAAATACTTTAGATCCTAGTCATATATGATTTACCTTATGATATATCATTAGTGAATTCACTTTCAACATACAACATTAAACATAGTTGAATAATATTGAAAATTACAACTAGTTTTTGAGTGGACTCACGCAGTAAGGGATTTTGGTCAAGAAGATGGTTTCAAGAATTTTGTAGACCAATTTATGGCTACAACCTATATTAGATTTGTAGTGTTTCTTTCCAAATGATTTGTCCAGGAGATTGACGTAATAACCTAAGTGATTCATGTACACTATAGTCGGTGGAAAAATGAGATTAATTAATTATTTAAGGTCATCGGAGCTGAAAAATAACTTTTTAAAAAGTGACGTCGAGTAATTAATTAAAAAGGTGTTCTAAGTGACTTGAGTTTATAGTCACTTTATTTTATTAAAGGGTAAAAGGGTCCGAAAAGGGTCAACGGGGAAATAAAAAGAGAATGAGAGTGCCCTCTCTCATTATGCATTGTTATTATTCTAAAACAAAATTGAGAGAGTTCTTGTGTCTTTGGCTCTTGGGATGAGGATTTTGGGATTGGGTTCGGTGGCAAAATTATCCACCCTAGTCGATCGAAGGGGAGGGATCATTCATATTTCTTCAATGTGCTTCATTGAGATAGTTTTTATCATCTTGACGACGAAGTTTTCTTATTTGTGGTTGAGTTTTATCATTTGGTGGCATAGATCTTCATTGACAAAGGTCAACTTGGCTTGAGAGGGTCGAGTCTCACTGATCTGAAAATGATAAAGACTTGTATTCTTGAAAATATTTGCAAGTTTTAATTCAAGTGTTCTTATGCAAATGGATCAATTTTGCAAACACAACTTTTACAGAAATTACATATTCAAGATACATATAATCAACAACAAATAACAATGAACAGAAAACACATAACACAACAAATGATAAAGGAGTTCACCCCTCTCTTGGGCTACATCTCCTGGTCCAACTTCCAATGGATCTTTTGTATTATTTGCTCAAAGTGTTAAAATATGTGCTTTACAATGCTCAAAATGCCAAATTGATGGCTCCAATGGCTTCAGAACGTCCAAAAACCCCTAATTGGGCTTTTTGGCACCTTGTTTGGCCAAAAATTGAAGAAGATAGGCTTCCTGGAAGTTCCCCTTCAAACTTGCTGTCTCTGGATCGCCAAAATGCACCTCTGTCCCTTCAACCTAGCCCCGACGCGCATATTTGTGTTAAAACTTAGCACCGGGTGAAACTGCAAAACGGTGCGAACTGTAGGACGGTTAGGGCACGCCTAGCCCCTAATCGCCAAAACCGTGGGCATATGGGTCCATGTGACCGTGCGCAAAATACAAAAAGGGCCAAGGATTTAAAACATGTGGTAACGGTCGGAAGGGAAAGGCGTAGGCGCCGGTGGTTCCATAGCATACATATATGACCGGGGGTCGGGGCTAAGCCCCGGCCCGGACCGCGCCCCCATTTCAAAACACATGCAACTTAAATAAATTGAAACCCATATACATATTAAGAACCATATGTGGGCGTGACGGTTGGGCGACCCTTCCCAAAGCTCTTCCCCTTGCCCCGGAGGTCGCAGGGTCGAGTCCTGTCGACTACATAAGTTTTAAACCACTGTCCAGGTGACACGTGGCAGCCATTGATTGGGCCACGTGTCGCCATTTTATTCGCCACAAACAAGCCACGTGTCAAGAAATGATTCATCGTCCAACTGCCAACCAACACCTGCCACGTGTCATACGGATCTGCCATGTCAGCATCCGTACGGAATGTACAGTCAGCACATTTTTTTTTGCTTGTTTGACGATTTGAACAGAACACGATATCTCTCTCATCCGACATCCGTTTGAACCCAAACGAGTTGCGTTGGGTTCGTGACGACGAGGCCTACGCATCTGTTCAATTTGAAGCGATTCCGAACACTTTGAATTTTGAGCAAAATTTGATCCCCTGGATCACTCACTTATGCAGACCAAGTTGGCCGAGAGAGGGTCGAGTATCTTTAGAAGGGGACATTTTTCTTCTTGTTGGGTAAGTTTCTCCATTGTTGGTCTGATTTTCTTCATTTGGAGGTCGAATTTCCTAAAGTGGGGATTGTATTCATTGTTGGGGTAGTGTTATCACTTGGTTGGGACAAGTTCTTGGCTATTAGAGATTGATAAATCTATTGGGGCCTAGTTCTATATGTGTTGCAAATAATTCCCTGTGGATAGAAGTCAAATTTTGGTGTGTTGAAGTTTCTTAAACAGAGGAAGGTTAATCTGAAATGTAGTGGATACTCATTTCTGTAAACATGTCGACAAATTATTAAATAAACAACTTTGTGTTTTGAGCATTATTGTTGTCAATGTTTAGAGTATTTCTATATTATTGTTGCTATTAAGATATAATTGCTCGAGGCATAGTTATTTGGCATCAATATGTGTTTATACAGTGACAAATCCGTCAAGACATAACACAACCAACAAACCCATAAGCTAATAGTAGCAAACCTGGTCTCATATTGAAATTTGAGAGTAGTGACAATGTGTTTGACGAAAGTCATCACTTAGAAAGAAAAAAAAATTGCTACAAAAGTAAGGGGATTTTGTGACATCCTTAGCTAGGATCATTACAATGGTACCAGAGATGGAGATCTTGCTAGCCCGAGAGGAAAATAGTGAGGAGATATTTCATATTGTATCATTAAGTGACCAACACTTAAATTTCAATAGTAGTTAAGGGAGTCAAGGATGTTGACCAATGAGGAACTTGGGGAAAAACTTTTGCACTGATGTTGGCATGTCAGAAGAATATGGTAAGATTGTTAGGGAACCCTGTGTGGAAGGAGTCACACTTATCACCAGGGAATAAGGGGAAAATTCACTTCATGATGACTAGATGCATGATGAGGGAATAAGGGAATGAGGGAAAAAATCACTTCATGATGACCAAACAATAGCCCTTAACACACCCTCAAAATTTTCTAATAAGGATAAAGATAGGTTAGTGCAGAGGATGGAGATGTGGGTAGTAACTATGGTGAAGTTGGTCAATCAACAAGTGTTGAGGCTTCAACATCTTATCCTATTTATGATGATACGGGTGTGCTACCACCTAACTATGATGTGGATTTGATGCCTCATCCTATTTATGACATTTATGATGATGCATGAATAATTGTACTTGAATATGACAAAGGTTGGGTACTTAAAAAGTTTTCATGGGCTATTGATCTTCCTTCTCAAGAGCCATGCATGGAGGATGACAAAGACGAGGCTGATTTGCAGAATGAAACAAATAAAAAAGTTTGTATGAGGATGATAGTCCACATGAGTTCCATCATTGCATGGTATCATCTAGTGAGTCAGTTGGTGTTGATGGGGATATCATTATTTTAGATGAAAGTAAATAAGAAAACCCCTTATGTGATATCCCACACCATGTTGATGAAATTGAACAAAGAACCCTGTCATTACATGATTTGGATGACCAATTATTAGTCACGGAGGAGAAAATTGTACGGGTGTTGACAAGCGAAGATTATTCTCTTAAGTTCAATGAATATATTATTTGGAAAACCCAAATGGAGGAGAGACAAAAAGGAGTTGCAGGTGGAGTAACTAGTGCTCAATTGCACATAATCAAGGAAGAGCTAGAGCATATGAAACCAGATTACTTGCAGTTGTTCAATGATAGGGATCTTGATCTCAAGTTCGTTAAAGACAAGGAAAGGGAGGTTGAGGATCTTTGTTACCTGTTGAGTTTGGCATGCTCTTCATCACTTATAGAAAATACTCCATTATCTTTGGGAACTGTGACACATGAGGGCATGAACGACACTCATGGTTTGAGGGAGGAGCCTCTTGTGATGATTACACACAAGAAGAATTAAGAGTTGCAAGTGCTCTAAGAGAGGCATGATGCAGAGAGTTTTGACTATGCTCTTGTTTTTCATTGTGAGGATCACGAGTTGTTTCTTTTGGAGATCCCACTAAAGTCTCAAGGCTTAGCTACGCAGGAGATAGTTGAGAAAATTCCTTTTCGACCAACCTGCAAGGAAATATATACATCCATGGATTGGGTGGATAGGTATATGACAAACATGGGAACGCTCTGGGATACAAGTTCATGCAACATTAGTAGAGTGGTGGATACAGTAGCACCTGCATGATACATGATGGTATAGGATGATTCTGTGATAGGAAACAATATGCAAGGGTATTCATTGGCACATGATAATGTACAATGGATTTTTGGAGAATTTCCTCTAGGGAGACTTCTTGACATATACCTTGAGGATACCATTAATTTTGGTTTACCCACGATTAATGAGGGGGTAAGTGAGCTTTAGAGAGGATGTATCCCTCAATGATCGATCTTCATCTGGGATGTCATCATATAAGAGACAGGGAGCAGGATACTCATAGGGTTCCTTCCTGACTTCATTATGAGTTCTTGGTCATGCCCTTGGGGTTGACCTATGCACTAGTCACTTTCCAATCTTGCAAACAGTGGCAGAGGCATACAATTTTGTTATTTGATGCCCTCATGGTATACACAAGGACATGAAAGGATAATTGGATCTAGTTGTATAAGTTAGAGGGAATTATGGCCATGACATAGATCTTTCATTTGGACCATGTGATCAGTGCGCAGAGTGCATAGAAGGAGATCAAAACTTTATTAGATTGGTTCATAGAGATTTCAACAAGCATTGGGAGTGGTGGAATTTCAATTTGGTGGTGGGATCTTGGCATTCATCGAAGTGATAGACTGCTTCATATGATGAGGATGATTGATGGGGTCGTGTCAGTGATTGGTCTGCATCATTGTGGGGATGTTGTGAGAGGATTTGTTGAGATTTGTTCTATATGGAGAGGTATATTTTCCTCACGATACCTAGGATTGAGTCTATCTATGGGTTGGAAGACTTTGAATTCACTAAGATCCATTGGAAATGCATGATCTAGGATAGTGAGTTCAGTCCTTTCATTGATTTCAACTTGGGGGTCTAGGAGAGGAGAGAGTAGTTTGAGCATGGTGATCATACGGTTATGATCGTGATCAGAGGGGTGTAATATCAACATGATGGTTTCTCTAAGAGATTAGATTGGGAGCCTAGGATTACAGTGTTTCGTAGTTCGAAAACAAATACATATGAGATGTCCAATCTTATCCTTTCAGAGTTTACTCATGGGGTGCATAGGATTGGTTGCTTGGAGGAGAGGTGTTCTGAGGAGTCAACCAAATTTCTACAGCTTAGGATTTCTTAGATTATCAAGGGTAATCAGGTGGGTTCTTGTGTTAGCACCTTGTCGATCAACGTTATGGGTAGAGGGTGCTTCACATCTTACAATATAGTTTGGGACCTTGGTGACTTTGCCACTTAGAGGAAAATCCGAGAGAGGTTCGCATGGACGAAATTTGTGAATGTTGTGTTGGGACATATGGGGGAGTGTACGACTTGTTAGAAGAGAAGTTTGGGACACACTCATACAGTAGGGTTGATGAAATCTTTTCCCATTCCATGGCCAAGGTGGGAGGGAATGTTGTTAGATTGCATCACATGTTTACCGAGGGTGCAAAGCACAGATTGTATGTGTGCAACGATTTACCAATTATCAGAGTTCACACACTTCTTGGTGATTTCTTCGGAGTATGGGGAAACATGGGTGACATAGATATCTCTTGGGGAGATGTTTAGAGTTCATGAGTATCCCAGAGTCATTTTTAGTGATCGAGACAACAAGTTTCTTAGCGCAGGTCGGAAGGAGTTGTTCAAATTTGTAGGCACAGGTTTGACTCCTAGTATTAGTTTTTACCCTTCGATGGATGGTCAAGCAAAGAAGGTGAACCAATGGACTGGGGGGTATTTTCATGACTATGTGAGGTCATGGATAGAGTGGTTACATTTAGGTGAGAATTTATACAACACCACTCATGATAGTTTGCAGACCGCTCAGGATCAATAGAGGAGGTATGCAGACATGCATAGGGTAAGGCGCAGTTTTGAGATTGGAGACGCGGTTTTCTTAAGGGTGAAACTACATAGATTGTTTCCATTGAGGAGAGGTGACTCCGAGAGGATGAGGTGGCACCTTTATGGTCCCTACGTGGTGACCTCGAGAGTTGGAGAGGTAGCTTATGAGCTGGACTTGCCAGAGGGTAGCTAGATTCGTAGTGTTTTCCATGTGCCATGCCTCAAGAAGGCGTGGGGACCACAAGTTACAACTTTGATTGATTTACCACCACTGGATGAGAGGGGATGTATGATACTGATTCCTGAGGAGGTTCTAGAGATGTGGGAGAGGAAATTGTGTAATAGGGTGATCCGAGAATACCTCATCAGGTGGAGAGACTTTCTAGCAGAGGATGCCACATGGGAAGGCGACCAGATATTGCAACATCCTAACTTGTAGTTTCTTGAGAACAAGTAATCTAGGGAAGGGATGACTATAATGTCCCTTTCCAAATGATCTCTCTAGGAGATCGACATAATGGCCTAAATTATTCTCGTAGGCTATAGTCAATGGAAAAGGGGATTAATTATTTAAAAGTGGCATTGAGTAATTAACTAAAAAGTTGTTCTAAGTGACTTGATTTTATAAAGTCACTTTACTTTACTAAAAGGGTAATGGGTTCTGAAAAGGGTCAACAAGAAAATAAAAGGAGAATGAGGGTGCCCTCTCTCATTATGCATTGGTATTTTCTAAGAACTAATTTTGAGAGAGCTCTTGTAGCTTTGGCTCTTGGGACAAAAAACCCTAGAGAAGGAGATTGGGATTGGGTTTGTTGGTGAAACTATCCACCCTAGCCAATCATAGAGAAGAGATCATTTAGACTTCTTCATTCTACTTTAGTATGGCTGAGTATTTCATCATTTGGTAGTTGGGTTTCATATGTTGGGGTTGATTTGCCTTCAGTAGGGAGATTTTGGGTGTGGTTGTGTTTTTCTTGAGTTGGGGGTCAAGTTACTCATCTAGAGGCCAAATCGTCTTGTAGTTGGGTCGTATCATCTCACTTGGGGACCAAAATTTCACTGTTGTATGAAATATTACATTGTTGGGCCGAATACCATTTGTATAAAGGGCCAAGTTAGTTGTTTAGAGGGTGATTTCATTTTTGGGGCTGATATATGGAAGCTGGGCAATTTTTCCTTACCTTGGGCCGAGTTATATTGTTGTGGGATGAATTTCTGAGGTGTTGGGCGCATTACTTCAACAGGGGAACGATTTTATCATTGTGTGGGGGCGAGTTCACTGCCATAATAGAAATTATATATTGTTGGGTCGTATTCTTTATTGTTGTAGCTAAGTTTGATTGCTGGAGGCCGAGTTATTTACTGTGGGAAGAGTTATTTTTAGTCTGTGATAAGTTCTTTATCATAGGACTATTGTTCCATTATATATTTGATTATTGCATACAAACTATTCCTATAGACCTATCTATTTTTTCCTTGACTACTGTATATTTCACTTATCTACAAGAAGCCTTTATATAATATACAAGTCATAGTTTTTCACATTGCTTGTTGTCATATTATTTTTGATAGTGATGAGTAGTACTATTATAGCCATATAATACTAATTGCAATAAGTTTATGGGTATACAATTGTGTGTGTTTTTTGTACATTGTTAAAAAACAAACCATAAGTGTTAATTTGTGATAAGTTTGTTTACACGCAAGCTATTTGAAAAATTTTCCCAACCAACAAACTGAGTTAAAATTTGGGGAAAGAATTAGTAAGGGACATTGCAATATTTCACAATGAACATCTTCCTATATTGTTCAAAAAGTGAAAAGGTCTTCTTCAATTTAGCCCATATATCAAATATAGAGATTTGTTTACTTTTGAGAATTATATAGTTATAAGAGTTTACAACTCAAAATTGAATTCCTATAGAATTCTAGTCTTCCTTACACATAGGATTTTTTCCTTGGAAAATATTAGACAACAATTAAATTTTGACCACATTCATTTCATCTCAAAAAATCAAAAGTTTCTTTCTCATTACCAACAAATGTTTTATCTATAGTTAAGATCAGAGATGTATTGACTATAGTTTGAACATATAGTAAAATAATTTCATTTTGAAGAAGATAAGAGTTGGAAATATGATCCTCATCATTTAAT
>JASDQU010502035.1:65454-77258 GCA_032191745.1 Picea mariana | reverse complement strand
TTCCAAAACAGTTGTTGTGTCGTCAATATATTCAAAGAGAAGTTCAACCTTGAAAGCCTTCTATTGCATTGGACATTTCTGCAATCTTTAAGTCATCTATTGTGTCAACCATCCCTGAGTCAGTCCTAAATCACTTGTTACTCTGATCTACTTCAAATATTGTTACCTATTTCGTGTCATTGATGTGAGATACATTAAGTCCCTCCTATGACGAGTCTTTTCCTATCGACTTCAACTCATTATCCAGGAATTAGACTTAGAAATTAATTGGTACCTTGGAACTTGCATGCCTCAATGGTAGGTTTCCTCGCTTTTGACAGTGGGTTTTCATTATTGACCCCTAATCGGGATATTCAGTCGAGTGTTCTACTTCAGCTCATTAATTCACATTCATTGGATTGTACTAGAGTACCTTGGGATTCATTGAAATTAATGGTGATTTCCCTCACACTTGTTAACGGTATTCATTAATGACCAGTAATCAAGTGGTTTCTACCATGTTCGACTTCAACACCTGTAATTGCATGGTTAGATTCGTACTATAGAGTGGTGGAGATGAAGACCCTGGATCTTTTCTGATAGATTCGGGTTGCGTTGGAGTATATTCAGTTTGTATTGTTACATATATCCACATTGTATGTCTCATGGCTATGTTCAAATTTGATTCTTTAACACATAGATCCACAATGTATTTTTGGTGGCTATGTTCATATTTGAGTCATAATGGCATGGATCCATAGTGTATATTTGGTGGCCATAACCTATCTTACTTGACATGGATCTTTGCATGTCGACATTTATGCTTTGAGTCATTTGTATTCTGAGTATGGAAATACCTACCTCAGTGATGATATATTATTGTACTGTATTTTCTTGTTTGTTGGTAGGTTTTCGACCGATTGTTCCTTGTTCCCTACACACACTCGACAAAGTATATCATCTATCACTCTATTATAACTTCATACTTTGGGGGGCTCTCTGTTACACATTATTTTCATCACCCTTATGAATGCTAATGATGTAAACCTATATGTTGCCTTCATAGGGGTCAATGGCCTAAATTCCTGAAGAATGAAGGGAGAAGAACTTTCCCTGAGAGAAGAATTTTTATTTTCCTTTGTAAAAACCCTATTTTGGAGGATTTCTACAGGTTGCTATATACATAGGGTGCAGAAATGCATGATTTACGCAGGTTTCTCTATAGCTAGGGTGCATAGTTTCCGCAGGCTGCAATATATCTAGGGTGCGACGACCTTCGTACGTGGGAAAAACAAGCATCTTCTCAATGCTTCTAGAATGAGAAGCTTCTATGGTGAGGTGGCCTCCAAATGGTTTGGATCTTACTCGCTTTCATGATTTAGTGGGATCATCCTAACCTCCTCACCTTATCCTCTTCAAATTATAAAAAGAGGGGAGCTCTCATGGAGAAAGTTAGTTGGATTGAGCTTGGAAAATTTATGTTGGCTTTGAGCTTTGCTTTGTCAAGATAGATTGTGAGTAGCTATCAGATCGATGGTCTCGAAATCCTTGGAGAAAGAAGTGTGTGGGAAGAAAGGAACTGTTGGAAGGAACCTGATGACATCAAGGCATCTGGTTGTATCTTTCTTCCACATTATATAATACAATGGCATGTTTCTTTCCCATAAAATCATTCTCATTTTATTACATGACTCCTTGATCACATGTTTAATTTTTCATTGAATATATTATTGTTGCTTTCACTTTGGTTGGTTTTTGTTTCATTGCAAGATCAATAGCACAAGAGTGTCAGAGCAAGTCAAGGACAACAAAGATATAAGGAAGCGATATTCAAAGGTATGTCATCGATTCCTTCTTTGGTAGTAAATTCAATGATTGTAACTTAGGGAAAGCATCATGTCCTATCTTGTTTTTTCTAGATCCAGGTGGATCTAGGGAGATTAGTTTATGTCCTCATTTATCGATTTATCCATTAACACCCTCAAAATAGAAAATTAAAAAGGGACTTTTAGTCATTTATTTTATTGGATTATTATTTGAACGCTGGACCGTTAGAATCTTGGCGCGGCCACCATCTTCCACCTGCAGCTCAACAGTGCACCAATGAAATGCCATTTCCGCTCGTTTCCAAGTATTTTCATCACGACCATAGATCCCATCATAACCTCAATAGTAGAACAAGAGGTGAAGAAAGGGAATGAAACTCTAGAGATCCAGAATCCATACCTCAAAACGATTTCTTGCTTATCATTGTAATCGGTTTAAAAAACCAAAAAATTTATTTCTTATCATTGTAACCGGTTTCAAACTAAAGAAACTTAGATTGTATAAGTATTAGGAATTTCAAATGTATTAAGGGTTGGCAGAAGTGAAAGGGAATGATTTTAGCTATTTAGAACATGAATGTAATTTTATGAATCTGAATAGAATGCACATGCAGATGTCTTGAAATTTCCATGAAAAGATTCTAATGGTGGCATCTTGAGTTTCATCTTTTTTCTTCGTATGTATTTCTTGTGTGCTTAAATTCTATTTTCATTGTCTTCTGTTTAAATTGGATAGTTAAAGGTGCAGAATTCATCTTGTGATGCTCTCGGCATAAGCAATTTAAAATGTGTTAAGTTCTTCCTAACTAAGTCAGAATTCATTTTATTTAATGCTCTGATGTAGTTATGTGTTTTTCCTTTCTTCTCACACTCTACAAATTACAATATATAGCTCAGATTCATCACCTCATTTATCCTTTATCCTCTGGAGAGTTCAAATGACCATTCATTTCTTCCATTTGTTTTCAGAAGTTTGACTCCATAGCCCCAGGTGTCCCTTCCCTTACTTTCCAACAAAATTATAAAAAACCCTTCAAAGAAACAAAACCTAGCCATTGATTTGTTAAAGAAAACTTACATGTTAAAGACCAAGTGACAGGAGAGAGCTCTCTCTAAGCTGAGTAGGATAGTACCTAGCTCTAAAGTTGGTTTGTAGGTTACCTCTTTCGTTTGTTTTATCATCCGAACCAATTTATAGAGTGCTAATACATGCCATCATTTTATTGCATGTATGTTTTCTTTCGATAATTGTATCTCAGTCAATAAATGAAATACCAACAAATTAATGTATTAGTACTAGGCTTGTCACAGGTGTGAAAATATTTTTTTGCATGCTTGAGCACAAGGGTCATCCTGAGCTCAGCCTTCTCTAGTAGTTAAGACTCCCTTTCACCAGTTGGTTTAGACCAGCATACATCATTTTATCAAACCCATCTAATAAAAGAAAATAAAAAAAGAGAGCTTTTAAACTGAAGGAGGAACTTTCATAAGAAGATATCTTGTCAATCACTAGGTAAACCCCATCAATAAATTGGTCGGATCGAAAGATCTAGAAAACCATTCCACCATCAAATGTTGCAGAGTCTAATTGGGCCTCTGTGGTGATTTTGGTTCCTTCTATTGAGTTAAATGGATTTAGGACCCCTCAACACTATCCAATGGAATAGTTTTTCCAAAAACTTAACCTAGAATATCTCGTACTGGTCACTCGATATTTCTGAGTAAAAGACAACCTCTCGTGTATATTTCATAGATTTTCCTCGTAGCTCCTCTTCTTTCCATATGAAAGCATCACAGTTTTTCTCCCACCACTGGGGAATATCGAATCGGTGAATCCATGGATGGATTCTCCCTACAAGTTCCCTTTTAACGCATGTCCCGACAATAGAACCATTTGTTGGTGCGGAATTGATCAGACCAAGGTCCTTCTTAGGTTACCAACAAAAGGGTACCAAGTAGCCTAGAGAGATGGCATTCTCATCTTCTCTGGAGAGAAGAAGTCTCACCCGAAGTGCAACCAAGACAAGAAGATAAGGAAGGGTAAGGAGAATACTTAGGTAGATCTCCATAATATGCAAGATTCAACACAGTCTTGTGCAAGATGAACTAACAAGTAGCATATATGTACCCATTCATAAGTAATAGTAAAGACAACAGAGTTGCGACAAAATTTTCAAACAAGCTATAACATATTGATCTTATCAAACATGAAGAATTAAAGTAGAATAATAATTCATAGACATAGACAAAGAATTACACAGAATATTTCAAAATTTTAGGTCCTTCCATATATTATCGTCAAAAGGGTTTCTCAGATACAATTCAACATATACAAGTCATTACTCTGTTACAATTTTTTTTGGCTCCAAACTCATTCTTTAGAGCTTTATATACCCTTTTCCCAATATGGATATTAATTAAAATAATAGAACCTAAATGGAATGAATGATAATCTCAACAACCCTTTACAATCATATACATCTCGTATATATAATCCAGTTGGATTTCGACTTCTTTCTTTCGTGTTCTTGTTGTAACCTCTTTCTTTGGGTTTGTGTTTCACTGTCCCTCTAACCAATTTTGTTTATTGCTCCATTCATATGTCCAACTTTATTGTGACTTGCACAACTTTCTAACCAAAACTGGGACTATAATATTGCTTGCACAACTTATATTAATAAAAAATGAAGGGCCCAACATGTATCACATCAGTTACTATGGAACAACGAAATAAAGCAATATGAAAATAAAGCATGAGTATGCAAATCTAAATAGATGCAACTTAAACTACCATGAAAACACCAATGTAAATGCAATAAATCAAGTGACCTACCTACTTACTTGGGGCTTGAGGCCCATAGAGATCAATTTCCTAGTAATATCAGGTGAAATCGCACAACTAGTGCAACCACCTACTCAACATCTCATCAAGGTATCTTCCCATGTCCTTAACTATGAAATAAAACAAAGATAATTCAAGAACATAATAATACTAAGCATAAATAAGCATGTGATCAATCATAGAAAGAAACTCATGGAGGTGGGAGGGAGGGAGAAAATCCTACTGGAAAGAGTAGCCACGACCTTGATCCACCCATATTTGAATAGGGCTACCACATATAGATGGTGGTTCCTCTTCTTCATTTTCTACAAATATTTCCATGAAGAGGTTTTGATCTACTTCACAAGTGATAATTGTTTTGGGAGGGATATTGTTGTACCATTATTTGGCCTTCCCTATGAGAGACAAAGAGAAGATATTCATACACACATCCTCATACTCATTTCAGGAGGAATATTAACTGAAAACTTATGAAAAGGTATCCAAATGATGTCAAGATGATACGATGTCTCCATCTGAAAAAGTGGGAATCCATCCTATAAAATCATATGGATGAGACCAATATATGCTCATATCATCATCAGGTTGTGGAAATTATGGATCATCTAGTCATGAAGAGCAATCCTCTGAAGGTGGCAACTCAACCTTTTTCATTTGAAAGCCACCATCAATATAGACACAACCGATGTCCCATCTACAACACCCAATATGTATGAAATCATCAATGTGTTGATCAACCATGTCGGAGAAGTCACCCAAAAAATCATCTGTATCATTGAGACTAATCATTTCTTCATCTTCATGTGCAGGAGGAAAGCAAGGTTGGAAAAATTCATCTTCATCAAGAAGGAGAATGGTTACCAATGTCTCATATGAGTTCTCAATGTGTTGCACTTCATCGGAACCTTATTTTTCTTGGAATATTTCTTCATGGATATGTTCTTCAAGCATTTCTTCATTTTCAAGTGCATTTTCTTCAGTAGATTATTGAGATAACCCTTTAATAATATTCATCATATGTTCAACGGCTTCATCAACAATTTTTTTCTCTTCCATCTGTAAAATTATCTTCGTGATACGGTAAACTTTGGGCAAGGGTTCATCCCGTGGTTCCATAATTCCATTTTTTGAAATGACACTTCAATGGAATAGAAAAATGAGCTCAACGCTCATCAAATATGGAAAGGGTATCTTCCTTTAGTGGAATCGCCAAATCAACTTTATGAAGTTCATAAAAAGTGAAAAGGGAACTTCCGTCAAATGGAGTTTCCAAGCAAGTTGTGTGTAAAGGCTTTGGTAATAACCTTCCAAGTGTCATTATGGGATTGGAAAGGATTCAAAATACTCCCTGACAAAGATGGAAAATGTTATCACATAGGTTGTAGTTTGTAAAAATCCTAACCCAAACCACAAGGGTGTGACAACTATGGGAGTGTTTACCCACTGTCACCTGTAATACCCCTAGGACGAACCCAATTGTAAATGTAAATACAAATGTATGTAAGTTGGTGAGTTGTTTGACATAATTTTTATATGCACCTTCCAGGGTATAGTGTGCATTTTTAGGTTCCTATGTTCTATAGTAATCAATATTTGTTAATCTTCCAAGTTAGTCCAAAGTCAAAAGTCAAATTTTGGTCTATTCTAGAAAACTTTTCCTAGTCACAAGGCAAAGAGTATCAATTTGACAAAGAGTATTAATTTGATAAAGTGTATCAGACCTACATCAGAATTTTCCATACTCCAAGGCATATATTCATATACAGAAAGGATCAACAGGCCTCTCCAAAAACCAAATTTGGGACTTGACTGCACTTTGATTGTACCAAAAATATCAGAGTTTTTCTTTTTTTAGTCACCTGTTTCCAGAGAAAATTGTGGCCCATAAGAGATGAATATTGGGAAACTGGAGGATTTTTTTTTCATAAGAGGACAAAGTACAATAACCTATCTCACTTTTTACACAGGTGCTACAGGGTGATATATCCATGCACGTCTTTACAGCCTATTTTTCTGATTGCGCAAAGGCCTGTTTTAGGCATATTTTTGTAGAGAATATTATAAAGAACTGGAGTAGAAGTTTGGGAAACTGAAAGAGGTTTATTTCCAAAACATCTTCATATAAAAAAACCTTTTTCATTTTATACACATGTATTCTAGTTAAATACATATCAACTCATATTTTACTCCTATTTTTCATTACACTTTTGTGTATCAAATATTTTACTCCATGTAAATAGTCAAATGGTAATTTGGTGAATGTAAATGGTAAAAAACAAGTTTATTAAGGCTTGGTAAATGTAATTGAAATTTTATAAGGTAGAATTCATGTATTGGATGCTTTAAAGGACAAGCTCAAGTAGTTTAGGAAAAGGAGGAAAATATGTTCTAACTCCTCCTAGGTTTTAGCAATGATAGGATAGATGCATGTATTTGATTTTTTGGAGTAGAATTTGACCTCCTTAGGAGGAATTCGACTTGTTCCATTATATATGAATGTAATGCAATATATTAGAGGTTGGACATGTGAGAATGATAGTTATGAATCTTGTGTACTATTTTGGCAATAATAAAACCAGAAGTTGCAACTATTTTACAGGGATTCATGTGTTATGGTTAATGTTCCGTGTTTTTTATATCTTTTCTTATGTGAATATTTTTTATGCCATATTCCTTTCTTCTGATGCTACATCTCTAAAAATATTAAACATAATTCATTGGATTCAATGCTCTATTTTATCTTAGTTTTAGCAGCTATGTGCTTATCTTCCAGTCAGTGAATTCATATATTATGCTCACTAATTCATTTATCTTCAGTTCCTTCATCCTTACACTACAATGATATTATTTTGGGACATTAGTTATAGCTACCTTTCCCCTTTTGAGATATCTACAATTGATCCCTCATATTTATTGTCCTAGCTCCAAGATTTCATCTTCTAGTCTGGAAAAACCTACAATTTCAAAACCCTCATTGATCTGAAATATCTAGCCTAAAATATTTTTTCATTCCAGTTTATATTATTAACTGTTACCTTAGAGAGAGCCCTCTCTGGTTTGGTAGGGCTAGATACCAAACCAAAATCTTGTTCTGTAGTTACCTATGTTGGTCTCCTTCTTAGCCTTGGGAGTACTGGTGGAGTGATAACATGTGCATGTACTACGCAGTAAAATGATGAAGTGTGCACATTCCAGGATACCACGCATAAAAAAATTATTTGTCCGTGATTTTGAGGTCGGGGAGCCTTTCTGTATATGTTTTTTTTATATGCTGGTGAGCCAGTTATTATAAGCTAGGAGACTTATGTTTTGTATTAGGCCAAAGAGCCTAGATGCTAAAGGCGAGTGAGCCTATTTTTGTATATGTCTCATCATTAATATAATACATCGATGTGCGCAGACTCACCACTATAAAAGAGTATGGGGGACTAAACTCCACTAGTTAGGGAAAGGGGGGGATATAAGTTAAGGAAAAGGGATAAGCTAGGGATCTTAAGTGAAAAAGAAATATTATATTAATATTCCTTAAAGTATAAAGTATGGATAATTATTTTATCCTATGTTCTAAGGATGGGGACAAGTGGGCCAAAGTAGCTCCCAACATGACAAGTGTCAAGTTGGGAGCATGCATACATATGGCTTAGACTTAGTTCATTTGCCAATCATTCAAGGAGGATTCACTCACTCGTTCAGTTGTCCTCCGTATGTTTCTTTCACTGTACATGTACTTGTACGTATACCTGTATTTGTACTTGAACCAGTACCATACACATACCTATACCTGTACCTAGTTAGCTTGGGAGCTGGACTGAAGAAGCGAGTTGTGAGGCTTGTGGGATATTGAAGAGACGGGTTGTCAGGCCCGTGATAAATGTCTCTCTGGGTGAGAGAATTTTTTGGAATTGATTTCCTTAAGGTGCTAGACTACAACTACAGGGATTTGAGACTTCATGTCCAGCCTGTTGCTAAGGCCCTGGAAGGGAAGTGGGGCAACCGAGGGACTATTGAGAAGAGAAGGGGAACACTTCCTGGGGTGGGACAGACATGTGGGGAATGATGGATAGAAGGTTGTTTGTTTGATTTGGAACATGTGACAGAGTCTTTCCTGTTGTTTGAGATACGTCAGCCTGGTTAGGAATACCTTTACCTGGGTGGAGTTTAGTCCCAACTCAGGGGTGACCGACTGTTGAGAGTGATGAGTAGTGTGGTCTAAGGCGAGGAGGTTCGTGGAAGGTCTGCACGCAGTTGGTGATATTATTACCAAGATAAGTGTCAATTGTGTGTTAATTTATATGCTACATTATTATTTATGTGCTATACTTATGAGAATTTCCTGTCTATGTTGCATGTAAATGGTTACTATTATTTCCCTATGAATCTATGCATTTACATAATGTATTTTTCTGTTTTAAGTTTTATATATAAAGTTTTGCAAGAGTTTTTGTGTGTATATGATTTAATTGCATATAGTTCGAAACTGTTTACATGGCATAGCCCAGTTGGACATTGGGGATGTTACATCACCTCAGATAAAAACTCTCCTCACTTTAGTGATGATAGAATCACCACAAGGGGTATTCCCAGGTGACCCTAGGGGGATTGTGATGGAAAGTGAAAATAGATGAAGGATGCTCCTATAGGTCAAGGTCAAGAGTGGAAAGAGGATTAATAATGAGTCTCATGAGAAGGTAATTGATTGCCAAGGTAGTGTACCTACAAAACAACATTATCCCTTTTTGGAAAAAGAGAATCTATAGTAAATGAAACCTCACAACCAAAGAGGGTTCAACAAAGAACCTTGTTTTCCCAAATTGTAGCAATACAAAAAATATATATATCATCAATAAATAAGTATAATACCTACAAAATATACCATCAAAATCATGTGCAAGATGTTGGAAACAAAGCTAGCAATAAGTAAATGAATTTCCAATGATTAAAGAAAGACTTTGATAGAAAGTAGAGGGTTATCAGTTAGTGGTATCAACAATATTTGTAACAGTATTATGGCTATAAAAAACTATTTATACAATAGTATATTCTAGCCACTAAAATCAACAAGTAAACCACTCAAAATATAGCTTATAATCAATAGAACAATTATCAAAGCTTAAAAGTGAAATTTAGTGGTAGAATAGTGAGTAAAGAATTTAAAGAGGATGAGTTTTTTGTGGCCCTATTGGTTGTAGCATAAATTTTATTACATAAATGAGATTACTTGGCTAATCAATATTCCCTTAGGGCACAATGTAGCTTAAATCATGTAAATTAAAATTACAAACTTAAACAATTCAAACTCTTTGATATGACATTTACCAATGCCTAATATTCAATATCCAATGTAAGTAGACTAGTGCCTTATCTATTGGGTTATGGAGTCTCTTGTTTATGATCAAGGATTTATTACTTCTCTAAGGGTGTAATCCCTTTTACTCCCTAGAGAAAACAAACCTTTTGAAGGTAAATCTACAAGGGTGTAATCCCTTTTACTCCTTCTAGCAAACTTTCCAAAGTATATTTTTCAATAAAAAATATAGATATTGATGGAGGGTGTATGTCCTTATACTCGTCCAAGGGTTTAACAAAATTAACCTTAAAACCAAGAATAACCAACACAATTGCAGAAATTCCTTACCTAGTTCAAGACATAGCATGAAAAACCCTTACTTGTCAATAATATTCAACCACAATTGCCAAGAAACAAGCATCAAGAGGTAGTTGTTGATTAATTGGGTTGGTTGTCATTGATGTCAACCCTTGAAGAAATTCTGGTAGCACAAAGGTTTGGGTAATGGACCCAAGTTTGTTTAATGTACAATGGCATGATTTTTAAAATATTTGAAGGTAAGACTATTCTAGATGGATAGTACATCTCATTCCATTTCTGGTGGTATGTGGAACGTTACATAACTCCTCACGGTTAGAGAGTTATGGCCATGTGAAGTTGGAGAACCCTCATGAGTCATCTAGAAGCCCCAAAAGGTCAAAGTAGTAAAAGTGGATACAAAAGAAATTATTTAAATAATAAAGTTAATGGAGAAATTACTAAGTGTACAAGTGGTTAAAAGTGGGTTAGCCCTAAAATAAGGAAAGTGGTTTAAGATGGTTAGAAGGTAACCCCTTGAAGAAGCTATATAAAAGTATAAGAAATTATTTAAATAATAAAGTGAAGTGATGAGTGTACTATAAGTCAAAGTGGATACAAAAAAAAATATTTAAATAATAAATTTAATGGAGAAATTACAAATTGGACAAGTGTTTAGAAGTGGGTTAGACCTAAAATAAGGACAGTGGTTTAATATGGTTAGAAGGTAACCCCTTGAGGAAGCTACATAAAAGTATAAATAATAGGAAAGTGTCTCTGATTTCAATTACACTTGAGCATATTGAATATCTACAAGTGACTGAGGTAACCAAAGGATATATAAGGAGAATTTTAGAGGTAAGGTGAAGTAAAGAAGGTTGAAATTCAAGGGAGGATAAATTCTTTTGATGATGCTTTCTAAGGTATGCTATTTACAGGTCATCTCACAATTTTCACAATAACGTTTTTTCTAGAATGATTCAGACCAAGAAATCTAGAGGCCATTGAGGAAACATATCCAAGTATGTGTGGTAAAAAAATTTAGTTTGTGGGTCGTTGTATATTTGGAGTTACACTCCGTGGAAAATAGGGTTTGTAGCAAGTCTTGAAACTAGTCTAAAACAAGTGTTTCAGGCAAAAACATCATAACTTCTTCATAACAGATCCAAATTCAGTAATACCAAATATATGGGTTAGAGTATCGTTTATAGTATTTTCTGTACCATTTTCCAATCCATACAACTAATATTTCGTTCGGGGCACGCTCTACAAGTTCTCTCTCTAGAATAAGCCAGAATTCAACAAGGTATTCCATTTTTGCTATAACTCCTTTAATGAGAGGTTCCAAGCAATGAAACTTGGAGCAATTGCATAAAAGACACTGAAGAACATTTTGGACTATTTTCATATCTTTATTCATTACAGGTACATAGTTATTATTATTTCATTTTAGGGTTTTTGACTAATCCAAAATTAGTCATGTGAGACTAAAGTAAAGTTTGATGAAAATGCTAGTCTCTTGTTGTTAAAGTTAAGGAAGGTTTGCAGGTATGTGATCATATACACCAGGTCT
>JASDQU010502035.1:33331-65404 GCA_032191745.1 Picea mariana | reverse complement strand
GTTGTTAAAGTTAAGGAAGGTTTGCAGGTATGTGATCATATACACCAGGTCTATTACAGAGTTACAAATCAAATTTGGATGATGAAATTGATGAGGGATTTTGGTTGAGGTACATGTTGGGTACATGGTTGAGACAAGTAGTTGATGAGTTGGCACATACATGAGGTGTATAGTTAATGATGTTGGTACATCGTGATGAGTCATAGTTTATGCATATTTGATGCACGATTGGTACATATTTGGTGCATGGTTAATGCATTTGTTGATGGTACAGGTTGAGGTACAGGTTGGTGCATGGTTGATGCACTTGTTTATGGTACAAGTTAATTACAGGTTGTTACAGATTGTTTGGTGCAGGTTGATTGGTACAGGTTTACAACAGTATATCTCATAGTGATAGTGTGATAGTGGTTCTATCATTCTACTTCTACAACAAGGCGGTTGGATGGGGCAAGGACAGGTGGTTGTAGCTACCTTCTGGTTGTAGTTGGAAAACATAGGGGGTTGTAACCTCCTTCTGGTTGTAGCCAGAGAAATGGGGAGTTGGAGCTTCCCTCAAGTTGTAGCCTGAGAATCTAGGGGGTTGGAGCCTCTTTCCAATTGCAGCTGGAAAAAAAAAGGAATTTGGTTCTTCCAATGAATTTAATTCTTAAATACATATAAGAACAAATATTATGTGGTTTTCTATTGCTTTGGGTTTCCACATAAAAACATTGGTGTACTGTGTATGTGTATAATTGCTCATTTGTTCATTGTTTATTTACTCTGAAACTATTGGATGATAACTCTGCATTAATAAAACACTTGCATTTTATGGTTAAAAAGGATTAAATTGATCTATTACTGATTCATCCCCCCCCGGTATCAGTAATCCAACAATTGGTATCATAGTAGGTTCCCTCAGGAAACAGTTTAACCATTGGAAGGAAATCATGGATTATTCTGAGAATGGAGTACCATTGTTCAATGGTCAGAATGGTTTAAAGCATGAGATGTGGAGTGGAAGGACGAAATTATTTTTACAGGAACAAGGGTATTATATTTGGCTATCATTCGTTACAGGATATGATAGTTCAAAAAGGGAAAAGACTGAAGCCAAGAAGGAATTCAAGAAGAATAACAAAATAACAATGGATTTCATCTGGGAAGGATTACCTAATCCGGTAAGAGAAAAGGTTGGTAAATGTTCATCATCCAAAGAACTTTGGGATAAGTTACATGCTATATATTCTTCACCCATCGCAGATTTAGAAAATGCCAAAGAAGATGTAGGTACAAATCAAGAAGAAATGTGTTCACCATATCAAACAGATTCAGAAGATAAAGAATACATAATCAACAAAGGTATGTTTTTTTTCTTTAATTGTGAAGAACACGGGCATATTGAAATAGAATGCCATGAGATCGAAAAACTAATTGAAAAGGAAGACAATTATGAAGAAGCATTGATCAGTGCTTTAGATGAACTAAGAAAAGAAAAAGAAGAAAACAAGTCACTCAAGAAAGAATTGATGAAACAAAAGGAAAGTGTTCACATTTTTTAAGAAGCCCAACAGGTCATCGAGAGCTTAAGAACTCAGCTAGAAGAAGTCAGAAAGATCGAAGAAAATCTTGAATATCAAAAGAAGTATTTGGAAGCCAACATAGCAGCACAGAAGGAAGAAGCAGAAATGAGAGAGAATATATTGACAGATCATCTTAAGGAAATAACTAATGATCTAAACCAGCTTGAGGCAAAGTTTGGTCAAGAAGAGAAAGTACTTGAAGAAGAAATAATCACATTAAAAATACATCTTGAAGAAGTGAAAAGAACAGAAGAAGTCATAAAGTCTCAGATAATGAAGAAATAAGAAGAGGTTTAGAAGCTTGAAGAAGAAGTTGTCACATTGAGAAGAAAAACCATCAAGCTCAACAAGAATGTTGAAGAAACAGAAACATCCACATCAGTTATAGAGAATGAAAAGAAGCACTCTAGATTGCTAGAAAAGAAGAATGAAGAAAATAGAAAGATTTATGCAGAAGTACTCAAATGAAGGAATCATGATCAACCAGAATCTAATAAAACTATTAAATTTACATCTTCAAGAATACCATCCATGTTCAAGCCACAAAGAAGCTTCAATCATGATCATGATCATTCAAGGCAGAAATTTAAAAGGACTGCACCAAAAAAGAAGATAATTCACTCCGAGGTGTTAGTACTCTGATCTATAAGAAAAAATAATCTTTAATTTGGTACTATGTTTCGACGGCACATGTTTCAGATACAAGCATGCTACTAGAAAAGTGTTATTCTTGTAGCACCATCATAAAACATTATATCACTTTCCCAAAAAATCTTTGAATCCTTTGCCATGTTTTGTTTTTGCGTCATACATAGATTGTTTTGTTTTTGTGTCATACATAGATTACTTTTGTTACTTGATTAAAATGACATTTATTGTCAGTTTATTGCTTTACTTTCAGATTTTTTGTTACAGACTCCATGTTCATTTAGACAAAAGGTTTGGCAAAATATTGGCCCATCTCCAATTAAGCCTATTGGGTTTTATGACTTTTTCCAAAATTCGGAAGACCCCATAAACCCAAGCCCTATGTAGACACACCAATCCAAACACAAGCGCCAAGATCCATACTCCGCTCACCTCATCGGGAAAATTATGTATACACCAGTGTATTTAAAGGCCAAAGGATCTAAACATCCTATACATGTGGGATTTTGCCCCTGAGAAAATATAATAAATAAAACAGACAACTGTCAAATACCTGATTTCCAGGTGGATGAATGCATGCGTAGTTGTCCAATGGTGAACTTATCTTGGTCTTTGGAATGTTTAATGGGTCGAAGGCATCTAGCCACGAGGAAGAGCCACGAACAGGTGGATTTGCACCGAGAATTTGTTGCTGCTCAGAATAAATCATATCGTCTTGAGGATTCCAATGTTATGGGAACCTTGAACATGCTTCGGCTTGCTAAGCGGGTTGAGGAACGCTTTTGTACCAGTAGGGTTTATGTATATCCTCTTGAACATTTTCAATCTGAAGCATGCTAGGGAAATGCCAAATCGGAGTCCACAGTTGCTATGATGAAGTAATTTTATTGCTCAGGCTTTGAGCAAGGAGCCTTTGACATTTTATGAAGATGGGAAACTGACTCGGAGTTTCCATCATGCAATTTATGGATAATTTGGTAAAGATGTCATGAGCGTTGCGCAATGCCCCAGAGAAAGAAAATTGACATCCTTCCTTCCAAACTTGTCACCATCTGCTCGGTCTGCAAATTTCAAATCACGGAGTTCAGTTTCTGATTATGTAGAGAAGTCCAATGAATCATGCAGAGATAGTGAGCTTCATCAATTTGGGACAAAGTCCAAGACCAGTCCTTGCCAGTACACAGTGAAAATATCTTGATTCATTGATAGGCATTTCTTTACCTGATGAACATGCATATTCCTTTGAAACTATATCTTTTAAGTCGTTTGATTATGAAAAGTTGGCAATGTTTATGGTTTGGACTTGTTTTGTGGCCGAAGTAAAAAGAATGCCTGATATCTCTATGTGAATAGAACATATAAGAAGTATACAGAGATATAAATATTTTGTTTTTCTTCCTTTAGAGATTGGTTAAGTCCAGATCCAGGCAAAGACATGGGACAAGGTCGAATCCTTATTCAATCGGAGGTTTGACAAGATCGCCAGAGCTGGAGCAAGATCATCTATGTCGAGCTCTCTGACAGAAGAGAACACATTGGGAAGAACAACAACAACGCGTGTGTTGTTGGGCTTTTCATCCTGGGACTTGTAGTGAAAATTGTTGAAGCAGACCGTCTCTACACAATGTTTCTTGCAATGATGGATGTAAGGGTAGTCTTCGTCAAATTGGCAGACAAATTGCATAACATGAGGACCTTGGGAGTTCTACCTTTTTTCAAATCAACAACGATTTGCAAAAGAGACAGTAGAGATTTTTGCTCCTTTAGCTAACTGATTTGGATTATGGAGCTGGAAAGCTGAATTAGAAGATCTATGCTTCAAGTACTTGAAGATAAGGGAGCACGAGGAGCATTCTACCAGGCTTGTTGAAGGCTTCAAGGAAGCAACTATCATGTCTGCAATCCAAAAGTTAGATGAAGCTTTGAAGAAGGAAACAATTTCTTTCTATGATTTATGTGGTAGACCTAAGAGCCTGTACAACATTCACCTGAAGATGTTGAAGAATAAGCAGAGAGTTGATGAAATCCATGACCTATGTGGTCTTTGACTAATTGTCTTGGATGAGAAGGATTGTTATGCTACTCTACAGATTGTTCACCATTGTGGCCAAATATTCCTGGGAAGCTTTTATGTGATTCATTGTGTCTGGGTTGTAGCAGAAGCTTATTCAACTCCATCAATTGTGATTTCATCTCATACACTTGATGGAGTTTATGTTTTTGATGATTTTCAAGAAACATATGCATGGCTTAGCCACAATTCTGATGAGAATGACAGGGTTGCAATCTTGGAGCAGTAATCGGGATATTATTTGAGTGTGTGCACTGCAAGTAGGAAATTATAATGAAATTTGGAGTTCATGATGATACACATGGGTGCCATGCAAAGAGGAACTCCTCGACTTGACAACCTCGAGAATCTTTTAATGTATTACAGAAAATGCCTCTCGTTAGAAAGATGAAGATTTATTTTTCTTGGAAAGAAACAAAGTAAGGCAGCCTATTTAAGAAATCAACAGTTATGTTACAGCAATCATTAACAACATCCTAGAGATCAGTTGAGAAAATGTAGCCGTTTTAAACAATCCAAGGAGATAAATAGTTTACACAACACAAAATACACTAGTGAAATTTTCATTCATGCAGACATTAAGTGGATACCCTGTTCTTGCATATTTGATAAAGTTTATATGAAGGTACAGTTTATGAAAGTTTTCCAAGCTGATTTTATTTGTTTTTACAGTGGCAAACAGGTGGCAGCATATCAATTCGATGAGCACTTCTAGGAGAGAATTCACAGGTGGTAAAAGTTTTAGCCAAAGGATTATTTCTAGGACATGTCGCAGACAGTCAAAGAGATGGAAATCAGTTTCTAATTCTAGGTGGAAGTTTAAGAGTCCAGTCAAGTTTTGATAGAGATTTTATTCTTTGCATTTAGGATTTAATTCCTAGTTTTTAATAAGACAGTTTTGATTTAGTTTGACAGATGGATTTTCAGATCCATCTCTTTAGGATCTAATCTGATCTATTGTAACTAGATTGGATTTCGTAGATATTCGATCCCTTCTTCAAGGATCTTAATTAATCATTGTAAGACTATAAAGCCAAAACATTTCGACAGGAAGAAGGAGGGAATTCAGTTTCGGAAGGCCCGAGAGGGTTCAATAGAGATTAGGAATGCAGGACTGAGACTCTTTTTATGATTGTAAAGCATGAACTATTTCATTTTGCACTCAATGCTACAACCATTTTGATGAAAAGACTTTCTCCTCTACTCTCTTTTTTCCTTTTCTTACTTTAAAAAACATGTTATCTTTGTGATGCATAGAATATACCTTGTTATGTTGATAAGGCAGTGAAGATTTCACTGATTTCTTTCCCATTCCAAGACTTGTTTTTTAGTACCTTATTCTATGTTTCTGAATGAAATTTAGGATCAAGAATCTTCCTATGTGAGTGACAGACTGGACACTTGCATATTTCTTTCTTCTTATGGTTTTATCTTCTTTCTTAAATTGACTACCATTGACAAAGTAAGTGTGATCAGAACTTATTTACAATCAGAGGTTGATATTCTCTTTTTTCATTTATTGTTGAAACCTCCAACCTTTTAAAAAACCAATATGCATTTATCCATAAAAACCATTGCAATAATTTGATGATGCCATAGCTTTCCCTTAGCATTCAAGTGAAGCTTTAGGGACTAACACTGAGTATGCAAATTTATTTTAGGGTCATTGTTTTTATTGTACTAATTTTGGACATAAGGTTGCAGATTGCAGGGATTATAAAGAAATGTTTAAGAAATAAATGCCTATGTGGCCACACGTAACATTGAATGTTACAAATGTCATAACTATGGACACATAGCTAGTGATTGTAGAAGCATGATCGATACTTCCATGAAAGAGAACATTGATATCAGATATAAGAAATTATGGATAAGAAAACACGAAGAACGGGTGAACAAAGACCAGGTCCCAGAGATCGCAAGATTGGGAATAAAACAATATGAAGAAAATTCTACAAAGATAAAGAAAGATGTCAGATACATAAAGGCTTGGAAAATAACTGAAAGAAAATAAGGAAGAGTAAATAAGGAACAGGTTCAAAAGATTGTACTTTCAGGCATTGTAGTGAAAGATGAATCCATAGACAGAAATAAAGAAGTTAGAGATCAGTGAGATTATGAATCTACCAATGAATATGATGATGAATACACATAAGAGTAGGAATTGTTCTCAACCATCTGGCTTAGAGACTCCCAGGTAATATGAATATCAGACATGGGGAGTCTATGTGATAGTTGTAACAAACCAATGAATCATCCTTTGAGCAGCTTGCAGAGTATGAGAAGACAGATCCAGAGCAATCAGTTAGAAAAAGTACATTTTGATAGATTAATCAAGACTTCATGATAGTATAGTGATAAATGGGTCAACATCATGGACAGTTGTGCAGTAGAGTCTTGGACAGTATGGATAGAAATGGATTCATAAGAACATTTAACAGGTTTGGACAGATATATGACAGTGGAAAAGAGCATGGATTCATATATTGGTTTAGAGAGTGATTCAAAGACAAAGAAACATTATCATAATGGATGATAATTACATAGGAAATGGCTCGAACAATGCTAATGTGTTCCAAATTAACAGATATTGTTTTTGGACACATGCAATGCATACAACAGTTCACATTCAAAACAGAGTAATTCTCATAAACAACAATAAAAAAAATCCCTATGAGCTATGGAAAGGAAGACCAACAAATGTGAAACACTTCAGAGTATTTGGAATAAAATTTTACATCAAAAGAGAAGATGGTAGAATGGGAAAGTTTGACTCTCGTGTGGACAAAGGATTACTTGTTGGTTACTCAAGTACAAGGAAAGAATACAAGTGTTATAATATGAGGTTGAACAAAGTTGTGGAAAGCACAAATGTAACAATTGATGAAACAGGTGGATGATAATTAAAGGAAGAAGAAAATGAATCAATGGAACAACTTTACGAAGAAGAAGAAGAATATGAAGAAGATGTAGAAAGGGAAGATGAAGAGGATCAGACAAAAGTAGAACAACAAGTTCAACAAGTTCCTCCAAAGACACCTAGAAAACGAGTACAGAAGAATCATCCTTCAGATAAGATTATCAGAAACAAGGATGTGGGAGTTGAGACTAGAAGAAGAATCCGTTCACCAAAACAAACGCACCTAGCACTCTTATCTATGATTGAACCAAACAGTTTTGAAGAGGCCATCAAGGATGAATTCTAGAATAAGGCCATGGATTAATAATTAGATCAAATAGAGAAGAATGACACTTGAGAATTGGTTGCAAGACCAAAGAATAAGAATGTGATTGGCTCAAAGTGGGTTTTCAGAAATAAATTGAATGAAGATGGACAAGTTACAAGGAACAAAGCTAGATTGGTATGTAAAGGATATGCACATGTTGAAGGAATCAACTTTGAAGAGACATTTTCCCTAGTTTCTAGAGTGGAAGCAATGTGATTTCTTTTAGATTATGCATGCTCCAAGAATATTAAAGTGTATCATATGGACGTGAAATCAACTTTTCTGAATGGGGAACTTGAAGAAGAAGTCTACATCGAACAACTAGAAGGATTTCAGTTGTCATAGAACGTAGATTATGTTTGTAAATTGAAGAAGGCCTTGTACGGTCTAAAACAGGCTTCTAGAGGATGGTACTCTATACTGGATAAATATTTACAACAAGCATGTTTCAGAAAAGGAAGTGCAGATAGCAACCTCTACATCAAGGTAACTCAAGATAATATTTTATTAATTGAAGTTTATGTTGATGATATTATTTTTGGAAGTAATGATGATATGTTAAGCCAGCAATTTGCAAAGGATGTGAAAAATGAATTTCAAATGTCATTACTCGGAGAAATATCCTTCTTTCTGGGCCTTCAAATATGTCAAAGCAGCTAAGGAATTTTTATTCCTCAAACAAAGTATATCAGAGAAATGCTAAAGAAGTTCAGAATGGAAGATTGCAAACCAGTTACTACTCCTATACAAACCAGTTGCAAGTTGAGAAAAGATGATGATTCAAAGTCTACAGAGCAGAAGAAATGCAGGTCAATGATTGGTATCTCACTATATGTGACAACATCCAGACCATATGTAATGCAGGCAGTTGGACAGGTGGAACAATTTCAAATAGCACCAAAGGAATCACATATCTTAGTAGTGAAAAGGATTTTCATATATCTCAAAGGAACAAAATAGTTTGTATTATGGTATCCAAAAGGAAAGGATATATCACTTATTTCCTACACAGATGCAGATTGGGCAGGCTGTATTGATGACCAAAGAAGCACCAGTGGAGAACAATTCTACTTGGGTGAGTGTTTAGTATCTTGGATAAGCAAGAAAAAATCATCAGTATCTTTATCTATAGTTGAAGCAGAGTGTATTGCATCAGTAGGATGTTGTACACAGGGTCTATGGATGAAACAAAATTTGACAGATATATAGGTTGAGTATGATGAGCCCATTCCAATCTATTGTGAAAATACAAGCGCCATCAGTATCTTAAAGAACCCAATGATGCACTCCAAGACTAAGGACATTCCAATAAAGTATCACTTTCTACGAGAACATGTTGCATAGAAGAACATCAAAGTTGAATATGTGGGCACAAAAGAACATGTGGCAAACATCTTTACAAAACCGCTTCCACGGGAAGCCTTTGAGTATCTTCATCAGAGACTCAGAGTAATTTATACTCCAAAATGAATGCTTTTGAATGCTTATCTTATATGTCTTAGATTTACACAAAGAAGCACCATAAAGAGGACAGGTCAGGTTGGGAGATCAGTTTCAGGAAGAGTTCAGTCAGGGGGAGCAGCCTTGGATGGAAAGATACCTTTGTCATTGATGACAAAGGGGGAGACATTTATCAGATGCAAAGATAAATACTTGGAGAAAGAGCACAGAGGCATGGTTCTAGGGAAGCGATGGTCACATGGGGAGGATGAGTGATATGACTTCAGCATTTCATCAGAGTGTTTCTATCAATGTCAAAGGGGGGTATTTTTGATGACATTTTTTATTAATTGGGTTGGTTTTCATTGATGTCAACCCTTGAAGAAAGTTCGGTAGCGAATTTCATTAGCACAAAGGTTTGGGTAATGGAACCAAGTTTATTTGATGTATAATGGTATGAGTTTTAATATATTTGAAGGTAAGACTATTCTAGATGGATAGTACATGTCATTTCATTTCTGGTGGTATCTGGAACACCACATAACTCCTCACGGTTAGAGAGTTATGACCATGTGAAGTTGGAGAACCCTCATGAGTCATCTAGAAGCCCCAAAAGGTCAAAGTAGTCAAAGTGGATACAAAAGAAATTATTTAAATAATAAAGTTAATGGAGAAATTATTAAGTGGACAAGTGGTTAGAAGTGGGTTATCCCTAACATAAGGAAAGTGGTTTAAGATGGTTAGAAGGTAACCCCTCAAGGAAGCTACATAAAAGTATAAGAAATTATTTAAATAATAAAGTGAAGTGATGAATGTACTATAAGTCAAAGTGGATACAAAAGAAATTATTTAAATAATAAATTTAATGGAGAAATTACTAGGTGGACAAGTGGTTAGAAGTGTATTATCCCTAAAATAAGGAAAGTGGTTTAAGATGGTTAGAAGGTAACCCCTTGAGGAAGCTACATAAAAGTATAAATAAGAGGCAAGGGTCTCTCATTTCAATAACACTTGAACATATTGGATATTTACAAGTGACTGAGGTAACCAAAGGATATATAAGGGGAATTTTAGAGGGAAGGTGAAGTAAAGAAGGTCGATATTCAAGGGAGGATAAATTATTTTGATGATGCTTTCTAAGGTATGTTATTTACAGGGCATCTCACAATTTTTGCAATAACGTTTTTTCTATTATGATTCATACCGAAAAATATAAATACTGTTGAGGAAACATATCCAAGTAACTGTGATAAAAATTTCATCATGTGGGTCGTTGTATTTTTGGAGTTACACTATGTGGAAAATAGGGCTTGTGGCTAGTCCTGAAACTAGTCTAAACTAGGTGTTTAAGGTAAAAACGTCATAAATTCTTCATAAAAGATCCAAATTTAGTAAGACCAAATTTCTTGGTTATAGTCACGTCTACAGTATTCTTTGTACCATTTTCAAATCCATACAACAAATATTCTGTGTGGGGAACACTCTACAAGTTTGCTCTCTAGAATAAGCCAGAATTCAACAAGGTATGCCATTTTTTCTATAACCCATTTTCTGAGAGGTTCCAAGTAGTGAAACCTGGAGAAATTGCATAAAATACACTGAAGAACATTGTACATTTTTTCAGATCTTTATTCATTACATATACATAGTTATTATTATTTCAATTTAGGGTTGTTCACTAATAAAAAATTAGTCATGTCAGACTAAAGTAAAGTTTGATGAAAATGATAGTATCTTGTTGTTAAAGTTAAGGAAGGTTTGTAGGTATGTGATCATATACAATAGTTCTATTAATGAGTTACAAATCAGATTTGGAAGATGCAATTGATGAGATATTTTGGTTGAGTTACATGTTGGGTACATGGTTGAGAAAAGTAGTTGATGAGTTGGAAGATACATGAGGTGTATAGTCGATGATGTTGGTACATCTTGATGAGTCATAGTTTATGTGTATTTGATGCATGATTGGTACATATTTGGTTCATGGTTTATGCACTCATTGATGGTACAGGTTGAGGTATAGGTTGGTGCATGGTTGATTCACTTGTTTATGGTACAATTTGATTAAAAGTGTTTTGGTACAGGTTGTTTGGTGCAGGTTTATTGGTACATGTTTACATAAGTATATCTCACAGTGATAGTGATTCCATCATTCTACTTCTACGACAAGGTGGTTGGACAGAGCAAGGACAGCTGGTTGTAGCCACCTTCTAGTTGTATTGGGAGAACATAGGGGGTTGTAGCCTCCTTTTGTTTGTAGCCAGAGAAATGGGGAGTTGGAGCTTCCCTCAGGTTGTAGCCTGAGAAACTAGGAGGTTGGAGCCTCGTTCTAGTTTCATTTGGAAAACAAAGGAATTTTGTGCTTTCAATGAATGTATTTATTAAATACATATAAGAAAAATCATTCTATGGTTTTTTCCCGTTTTGGGTTTCCATGTAAAAACACTGGTGTACTGTGTATGTGTATGATTGCTCATTTTTTCATTGTTTATTTACTCTGAAACTATTGGATGATAATGCTACATTAATATAGCACTTTCGTTTTATGGTTAAAAAGGATTAAATTTATCTATTACTAATTCACACCCCCCNTCAGTAATTCAATAATAAGGGTAAATCTAAAAGGGTGTAATCCCTTTTACTCCTTGTAGCAACCTTTGCAAAGTAGTTTTTTCAATAAAATGTATAGATTTTGATGGAGGGTGTATGCCCTTATACTCCTCCAAGGGTTTAACAAAATTAACCTTAAAACCAAGATTAAACAATAAAATTGCAAAAATTCCTTACCTAGTTCAAGAAATAATATGTGAAACCCTTACTTGTCAAGAATATTCCACCATAATTGCCAAGAAACAAGCATCAAGAAGTAGTGGTATCCATCCTTTCAATAGACAAGTAAAAGCATACAGAAACATCAAGAGACAAATAGAGAGAATTTCCCAAGTAGGGAGAAAACTTCATCCAAGAGAGCATGTAACTCTCAAAGTTATAATGTAACATGAAAGTGAGGTGACCTCTATTTATATGATGTCACCTAAAACAAATTTTTCCACTTATAAAAAGTCAACAACAAATTGGAAGAGGTCAACCTCCTCTATCTTCCTTCTACAACTGAAAAATATATAATTACATAAATTAATCCCTTAGAATGGTGATGTCATGCCCTAAAGGGTGATTATAGGCTTCAAAAGTGAGACAATGAGCCTCTATATGTGTAACACCCCAAGGTCGAGCCCCTAATTTTTAATCATGAATTGTAAACATGTTTCATAGGTTGGTGAGCCAAGTAATGATAAGCTAGGAGGCTTATGTGATAGATGGGTCAGAGAACCTAGGATACTAAGGACATGAGCCTATTTTGTATATGTAAATATTTAAATCATTAATATAAAAACATCATTTCATTTAGACCAACCACGATGAAAGAGTATGGGCGACTAGGCTCCACTCAACTGGGTAAGGGAGGGGTCTGAGAGGCTGGAAAAAGGGGATAAGCTTAAGATCCTAAATCTCAGAGAATAATATATATTATTATTCTAAATGTTGTGAGGAGGATATGAATTTATCCTAAGTTCCTTTGGGGAAGGGAAATGACTTCCAAATGGAGAGGAATGTGCTTCATGAGCACCATGTGTCATCTCAGGCACATGCAAATATATGTGGGGATTTTGACTGTTTTGGGGGATCCTTTGGACATTCTTTCCACTCACGCAAGAAGCCAGCAAGAAAGAAGAAAATCTGGAAATGCCATTTTTGAACCCTCGACCATCCTGAACCTCTAAAAGGAGCCAAAGCCGATATCTTTGTTGAAATTGTACCCTCCAGGTTGCCTATGTTTCGTTCTTCCATTATTGTTCCCCACATCCGGTTTTTGTTGTTACTATCACCCTATCCCATGTGTTGAGGAGCTTGACTAAAGAAGCGGGTTGTCATGCCTGTGGATTGATGAAGCAGGTTGTCGGGCATGTGAAAAAATCTCTCCAGGTGAGAGAGTTTGTTGAGGAAGTGAGTTCTCCTGGAGGGAGTCTAGTAACAGCTACAGAGCTCTAAGAATTCATGTTTGGCCTGTTGTTGAAGCTTGGAAGGGAGTTCGAGAAGTTGATGGACTATGTGACAGTGAATATGTATACTCCTAGGGTGGGGCAAGAATGTGGGGAATGAGAGCATGTGAGCAGTGGGCGTAAGTGGCTCCTTAGAGGAAATCCTTCCTATAGACTAGTGCAACTTCCTGTTGTCCTTTCTTATCCTAGGAATCCATTTCCCGATAGAGTTTATTCCTAGCTCGGGGATGACCCACTACAAAGAGTGATGAGAAGCATGGTCTAAGGATGGGAGGTTCATGGAAGGTATGCACGCAGGCAGTGCACTACAATTAAGAGATAAGTATCATTTTTGTGCTTAATGGTTAATGATGTATTTTAGTGCATGTCTATGATTCTTATAATAATATCATGTCTTTGATTGCATGTATTATTTCATGTTATCTCTGTTTATTTCTATTAAGTTTATATGTGATTTATTCTACAAAGATTTATGTTTTCCATAGCCCAGTAGGTCTATGTCTCGGCATAGATAGTTTTAATTATCTATAACAGAGCTTGAGACTGTGTGTGTCTGAGGCAGTGTGGTCTTGCCTGTGGGTCGTCAGGGACATTACAATCTGGCATCCAAGCCCATGGTTTCAACACTGATCCTTGATGGGTCAGATAAGTGGTTATTGAAGCAAAGACTTTAGAGTGAACTATTGTCGAAATGGAAAAAAATTATTCTCAGAGATTTTAGGATGCTAGGAGGGCATTGAGGGAACACATAGGCTATGTTCTGAAGCTCGAGAGGTATAGTGGTCCAAGAAATTCAATAGGGAATAAAACCACATTAATAATGGTTGATAACCACAAGAAGGAATTTGGGGCACATAATCTGCATGGGGAAAGGTGGACCTTTCGTAGCCCTCAGATCTGGACAAAGTGCATGAAACTTAACCTCCAAGTCCTTCGGACTTCGTGAATTCAACGAAAATTATGTGTTGTTAAGAAAAAAGGGCTGAGGCCCGAAGTTTTGAAGTGACGTGGCGTGATAACGTCACCCAGGGTGATGTGGAATTCCCTAGTCCTACCACGTGTTAGTCAGAACAATACTTGGATGACCTTGTTGGAAGAATAACAATATGACATGTGGGGCCATCTATCACCATCTTATATGAGGATAGGTGTACTATGTGGACCTCAGAAAGATTAAGCGGTTTGGGGATTCGACATTCGAGAGAAATGGAGTGTTCTAGAGATAAATCCCTCGAAGTCCCGAAGTCCGGAGTTAATCCAAACCATTCATTAAAGGAGACATGTGTCTCCATATCAACTTATTCAGGATTTCGACATTCGGGAGAAAAAAAGTGCGATGATGTAAAATTTCTCGAAGCCCAAAGTGACTTGTCCTGCAAACGTCACCTGATATGATGTGGGCACGCAAGATGCATGCCACGTATTGGTCAAATTTGTATTTTTGGCAACCTTGTTGGACTAATTAGTAGTATGACATGTAGGGGCCATGTTTATATGATGACAACAATATTATGTGGGCCCCAGAAAGTTAAAAAGGTTTGGGAGTTCGGCATTCGAAAGAAATGAGAGAAGAAGGTGTGAAATTCTCCTAAGCCTGAAGTTTCAAAGCGTCGAAGTTCTAGATAAGTGCCTATCATCTTAGCGCTTGGTCAAAACCTTTGGACACATGAATTTTGGGACCGAAGAAAAGGGGCTAGCACCCGAAATTTTGTCTTAAGAGTAGGAAAACGCTTAGAGAAGGAGCCTATGAGGTCCCTGATTGAACAAACCTGCATCAGAAGAAGTAAGGAAAAAGGATATAAATCTAAAGAGAGGATCTAGCACAGATCCAAGAGCCAATTTGTCTCTGAGAATTAAGAACAATTGAACATAGAACACCTTCCAGGAAGCGCCATTTCTCAAATAGTCATAACTTCCTGCTCAAAACTCAGAATTGAGCAAGGGAGTAGTTGTTGTAAAGGTATAGAACATTAGAGGAAAATTGTTCACCCAGAAATTGTCTATGGATAGTAAAATTTATTATAAAATCAACAGAAGGAATTATGATCATTTATAACTAGAATTATAAATGTTTGCATGTTTTTATTCAAACAATTATCCTGACAAGAGTTTTGTTGGCCACAAACTTTTGTAGATTTTTTAGCTGCCAAAATAGAATAGAAAATTCTTGGAGTGAAGGGAGATGGAGGATGCAAAAGAGTCTTATAGTCAGGAAGGCAAGGTTATAGGAATGAATTTTCATCTGGGAATTGAAGGAACAAATTCCAATGGACATGGAGAAGGAAAGGATGAAGACATCAATCTAGTGGAGACCATTAGAAAATTGCAGGCATATGTCCAAAGCTGGAAAGATGATAATGAAAGGATTATGAAGGCCAAAGAGCAGTAAGAAGACTTCAACATGAAATTAATGAAAATACTCAACAAAATTGGGAAGAAGTTAGACAAGGAGAGTGGCTCCAGCAAGTCAAGAAGTCACAAGTCCCCTGATGAGAAAATAAGATCAAGAAGTGTCAGTAATAACGACCACCACTCTCAAAGGAATTCCAATAGGAGGGAACATAGCATCACAGTTCCATCCCCTACTAGGAAGCATAGGAGGTTTGGGGGGGAATATCAAGAAGGATGAATATGTTGAGACATGGTTGTTGGGCACGAGGAAATATTTCCAACAACATAATTATTCCTCTCATGTAGAAGGAAGACTCACAATCTACCAACTGAAATAAAAATCATCTGTGTGGTGGGACGAGATTGTGTAGGTGCAACACATTAAGGAGAAAAATTTGATGTGGAAAGAATTCAAGAAGTATTTTGAGAAGAAATACTTGACCAAGAGATATTATGACAAAAAAATGAAAGAGTTATTTGAACTCAAGTTGGGCAGCATGACCATTGATGAGTATGAAAGGAGATTCCTAGAACTGTTGAAGTATGTCTCCTTCACCAAAGATGAGACAATTAAGATCCATAGATATATGAGTAGACTACCATCCTTCATCAATAACAAGATTTAGTATGATGATCCTAAAACTTTGGAAGAAATCATAAGAAGATATATGCGCTTGTATGATCAACAAAACGGAAATCCTAACTTCTAGAAGACTTGGGAGGACAAGAAGAAGTTTAGCGGAGATCTTAGGAAGAAGAGGATCAAGCCTCCATTCTTCATAAATAATCCTCAGGGACAACCAGCTTTTAGAGAGCCCAAGATGGTTGAGACAGGTGAGAAAAGGCCAAGGTAGCCACCTATTCAATGTTGGGGTTGCGAAGGAGATCATATGTATAGGGATTTCCCTCAAAAAGATGGAAAAGTAAGAGCTTTCCACAATGTCTAGCAAGCAGAAACAGTGGAGGACATGGGCATAAATGTACCAAGGATCTATGCAGCCTTGGACAACAAGAAAGCAGAGTTTTAATCACAAATTATTGAAGTAGAAGGTATGATCAATAACCATTCATTTACTGTTTTAATTGATTTAGGGGCTAGTCATAGATATATAGATCCTAAGGTAGTTGAAAGATTTCAATTTCCAAGATGCAACCATGAGAAATCTTGGTTGGTGCAGCTAGTTACAGGAGCCAAGAGAAAGGTTATTGAGTTGGTTAAGTCATGTCCATTGGGCGGGATGAATACCAAGGTAGATATGAACATATTTCCTTTGGTTTCATATGACTTTCTAATTTCTATGGATTGGTTGGACCCACACCATGCCATCTTAGATTTTCATAACAAGGCATTCACTTTCCTAGATGAGGAAGGAAAATCAAGAGCAGTCCAAGCAATTCCCAGGGACATCACTGTTCGAGTAATATCAACAATGCAATTGAAGAAGTGTTATAGGAAGGGATGCCAAGTGTTTGCATCTCATATGGAGGAAACACCTAAGGATAGGGTGCCAGATCTAGAATATCAAGTAGATAAAAGAGTTTGAGGATGTGTTTAAGGAGATACCGAGACTAACCCCAAAGAGAGATATTGATTTCTCTATAAATTTGATGCCCGGAGCAACTCCAGTGTCAAAGAATCCCTATAGAATGAGTACTCCAGAGATGAAGGAGTTATAAATGCAGCTTGAAGAGATATTGAAGAAGGGGTACATACACCCAAGTGTGTCACCTTGGGGTTCCCCAATGTTATTTGTGAAGAAGAAATATGGGACCTTGAGATTGTGTATTAATTTCAAGCAGTTAGATAAAGTAACTCTGAAGATTAAGTATCATTTTTCAAGGATTGATGATCTCTTCAATCAATTGAAGGATGAAAGGATATTTTCAAAGATTGATCTCAGGTTAGGATACCATCAGGTAAGGATTAAAGATGAATACATCAACAAGACTGCCTTCATAAAAAGGTATGGTCACTATGATTTTATAGTGGTGCCAATTGGGTTATCAAATGCACCAGTTGTTTTCATGTGTTTGATGAATGGTGTTTTTCAAGAGTACTTAGACAAGTTTGTCATTGTATTTTTGGATGACATCCTTGTATATTCTAAGACAAAAGAAAAACATGAGCATCACTTCAGGATGGTGTTGCAAGTGTTAAGAGAACACCAGTTGTATGCCAAATTGAGCAAGTGCTCATTTTATCAGAACCAAATTCATTATTTGGGGCATATCATATCCAAAGAAGGGATAGCAGTGGATCTTGAAAATATTGAGGCCATTAGAGGATGGCCAACACCCAAGAATGTGACAGAAGTCATATCTTTCATGGGTCTAGATGGCTACTATAGAAGATTCATTACCTGGTTTTCAAAGATTCCTCACCTAATCACTTCCTTGCAAAGGAAAGGGGTGAAGTTTCAATGGATAGTAGAATGTGAAAATATCTTCCATAAATTGAAGCACTTGTTAAACAATGCTCTGATTTTGAGAATTTAATATTGTAATGTGGATTTCATGGTTTGCACAAATGCATGCAAAGAGGGACTTGGTGGAGTCCTTGGTTAGAATGGTTTGGTAGTATGTTTTCAATCCAGAAAGTTGAAAGAAAATGAAAGGCTCTATGCCACTCATGATTTGGAGTTGGGAGCCATAGTACATTCCTTAAAAAAGTGGAGGAATTACCTCATGGGAAATAAATTTGAACTGGGGACATACCATAATGGTCTGAGGTATTTGTTTGATCAGCCAACTTTAAATGACAGGAAAAGAAAATGGTTGGAATTCCTCTATGAGTATGACTTTGATATCAAGCACATCAAAGGAAGGGAGAACAAAGTAGTCGATGCACTCAACAGGAGAGTGCATGAGTTACATTCTACATCCATTAGCAATTTTTGAAGATGCAAAAGAAGATTTGTAGTACATGGATATGGTAAGAAAATTGTAGCATGGTGAAATGCAGCAAATAGTCGAAGATTATAAATTGGGAGATGAAGGGATGATCCTATACAGGAACATAATTTTTATACCCAATTATTTGGAATTGAAAAGTATGATCTTGAAAGAGATGCATAATGTTCCTTATGCTAGACACCTGTGATATCAGAAAACAATGGTAGCAGTCATGAGCCAATACTATTGGCCAGGTATGAAGAAAGAAATTGTTGAGTACATTGCCATATGTATGGAATGTCAAAGGGTCGAGGCTGAGCATAGACACCCAGATGGGTTGTTGTAGCCATTACCCATTCTTGAATGGAAGTGGGAAGTGGTGACAATGGATTTCATGACCAAATTTCCAAGGACAAGCAAGCATCATGATTATATCATGGTAGTGGTGGACAAGCTTACCAAGGCTGCCCATTTTATTCCATTGAAGACTACTCATAAAGAAACCAATGTTGTTGATATCTATATGAGGGAAGTGACCCAATTGCATGGTATTCCCAAGACAATTGTGTCTGATAGAGACCCAAAGTTCACTTCACAAATTTGGAAGGGATTATTCAAGGGGTTAGGAACCAATCCGAACTTCAGTAAAACCTATCATCTCGAGTCTAATGGGCATATAAATAGGGTAAACCAAGTAATAGAAGATATTTTAAGAATGTATGTGATGGAAAAAATATCAAAGTGGGAAGACTATATACACTTGGTGGAGTTTGCTTACAGCAATGGGTATCAATCATCCCTAAAGATGAGCCCATTTGAAGAACTTTATGGAAGAAATTGAAACACTCTTGTAAGTTGGGACAATCCAGATGATAGGGTAGTGATTGGGCGATAATTTCTCAGATAAATGGAAGAGAAAATGTTGAGGATTAAACAAAATTTAAAGGTTTCCCAAGACATGTAGAAAATTTATGTTGACAGGGGTATAACTCATAGGGAGTTTAAAGTGGGTGATCATGTATTCTTGAAGGTTAAGGCCAACATAAGTTCACTAAAGTTGGGAAATTGTTCCAAGTTGGTAGCTAGATTTTGTGGACCATTTGAAATCCTAGAGAGGATTTGTATAGTAGCTTATATTATTGCATTGCATGCATCTATGTCTGTTCATAATGTATTCCATGTATCATTTCTCAAGAAATATATACTTGATGTTAATCATGTAATTGTTTGGAATGTGATTCAGGTGGAGGAAGAAGGCACTATCCAAGTGCATCTGGTACGCATTCTAGACTAGAAAATAATACATCTCCAGAATCAAGCCATGGGGCTTGTAAAGGTCCAATGGACCTGGTATGGTCCTCAGGATGCTACTTGGGAGCATGAGGATGCAATGTAGGTAGAATACCTGCATCTTTTTGAAGATTTTGAAGATATTATTGATATGGTGTAAAAGAATTGCACTGAGGATAGTGCAAAAATAAGGAGAGGGGATTGAAATACTCCAAGTTCAAGCCCCTAATTTTTAATCATGAATTATAAACATGTTTCATAGGTTGGTGAGCCAAGTAATAATAAGCTAGGAGGCTTATGTGATAGATGGGCCAAAGAGCCTAGGATCCTAAGGCCATGATCTTGTTTTGTAAATGTAAATATTCAAATCATCAATATAAAAGAATCATTGTGTGTAGACCGACCATGATGAAAGAGTATGGGGGAATAGGATCCACTAGGATGGGTAAGGGAGGGGGATGAGAGGATGGAAAAAGGGGCTAATATTAAGAGCTAAAATATCAGAGAATAATATATATTATTATTATAAATGTTGTGAGGAGGATATGAATTTATCCTAAGTTACTTTGGGGAAGGGGAACGACTTCCAGATGGAGAGGAACACACTTCATGAGTGCCATGAGTGCCATGTGTCATCTTAGGCACATACAAATATATGTGGGGATTTTGACTGTTTCAGGGAATCCTTTAGCCATTCCTTCCACTCATGCAAGCAGCCAGCAGGAAAGTAGAAAAACCAAGAATTTCATTGTTGAACCCTCAACCATCCTGAACCTCTACAAGGAGATAGAACTGATATCTTTGTTGAACATGTACCATGCATGTTTCTTGTGTTTTGTTCTACCATTATCATGCCCCACATTCGGTTTCTATTGCTTCCATCACCCTTGCCCATGTGTTGAGGAGCTGGACTGAAGAAGCGGGTTGTCAGGCCTGTGGATTGAAGAAGCAGGTTGTCAGGCCTGTGAGAAGCTCTTTCCAGGTGAGAGAGTTTGTTGAGAAAGTGATTTCTCCTAGAGGGATTCTATTAAAAGATACAAGTCTCTAATAATTATTGTACGACATGTTGTTGAAGCTTGGAAGGGAGGTGTTGCAGCCGATGGACTGTGTGACAGTGAAGGTGTATACTCCTGGGGTGGGACATGCATGTGGGGAATGAAATTCTGTGAGCGATGGGCATAAGTGGATCCTTGGAGGAAATCCTTCCTATAGACTGGTGCAACTTACTATTGTCCTTTCCTAGCCTAGGAATCCCTTTCCCAATGGATTTTAGTCCCATCTCAGGGGTGACCCACTGCAAAGAGCGATGAGAAGCATGGTCTAAGGCTAGGAAGTTCGTGGAAGGTCTACACACAGTCAATGCACTACAATTCAGAGATAAGTATCATTTATGTGCTTAATGGTTAATGATGTATTTTAGTGCATGTTTGTGATTCTTTTAATAATATCATGTGTTTCACTACATCAATTATTTCATGTTATCTATGTTTATTTCTGTTAAGTTTATATGTGATTTATTCTGCAAAGAGCTATGTATGCCATAGCCCAGCAGGTCTATGTTTGGGTGTGGACAGTTTTAATTATCTATAATAGAGCTTGAGACCATTTGTGTGTGAGGTATCTTGGTCCAGCCTGTGGGCAGTCGAGGACGTTACAATATGCATGTCGTTGGGCCTCCAAATTCCATGTGTCCATGTTTCATTCTCTATAGTATCATTTCATGCATCTTCCTTCTTCAAACTAAAGCATCGCTCTTCCATAACCATCAAGCCCATAAAAACCTATCCTCTCTCACGGTGTTGAGGCTTGGAAGGTAACGTCTTTGGCCTCCAAAGGCCAACGTCCAATTGGTATGGGACATTGTGCCATCACCTAGTGGTTTCCAAGTGCTTCCAAAGGTAATTTCCATCATATCAAGTGTGCAATGGCTCTAGGGTTCATCATCCATCATGTTGGCTTCAATCCCCTATGAAGGTCCAAGTGACCTAGTCCCTCCATGGAAAATATTTCACCTAGAAAGGTCCTACAATGACAAACAATTATTCCCTCCAAGGGTCCACAAGTGATAGGTATCATTCCAATTAAACCATATTTAATAACAAAACCACCCAAACATGTGCATCAAATTCCTCCCTTTCAAATTAAACAAGTCCTCAAAGACCTTATACAACTTGCCAAATTTAAGTATGGGAGGGTTGTCACGGTGCCCTATTGGGTATATCAATCCCCAATTGAAGGCGTGTTTCCAAAAAAGACCCTCTATAATACTTGTAAAAGAGTATGAGGTGGATGGGGGTATCACTTTTGGGAATGGGGTTTCTTGACATACAAGGGATCATATTGTCGCATTTATTGGTTCCTTTGTAGAGGGTGTGTTGCATCCTCATTTGCAATGCAACATTTTTCCAAATTCTATATTGAAATTCATTTATTACGGTCCAAAGCATTGATTAATATGTGCAATGGAAATTAAGTAGCACCACAATGCCACTTGAAGCTAAGAATAGACAAAGTGTCATGTGCAAGGAAATAAAAAGACATCGCAAAACACATTCCCTCAACAATCAAGACATTTATTTATTATGTGTTTTAATTTTTTAAGGGTCCTTAAATTTTGTGGAGAATAGTTTCATTTCTCTTAGGACCTTAGGGAGAGAATCTATAAGATAATTATATGGATTTTATATTTTTATAGCTACAGCCCATCTATGCCTTTATCCCTTTCTTCCCATGAAATGGCGTACAAGCCCTTCTTGGGTTAATAAGCCCGAAGACCCAAAATATAAGGAAAAAGAGGGGAATAAGAATGGAAACGAGTAAGTATGGATGGGAATTGTATGATGACCCTTTCAAGGAGACCCCCTAGTAGCAATTATTTTTCCCAAGGGTGACCCACTTACTAGGAAAACATGTCAACCACGAAGGTTGAAAGAGGAAAAAAACATAATTTCCAAGAAAACATTTTCAAAATCAAGAAAGGATCGTTTGCAGCATGTTCAAATGCTTCAATTATTAAAATGAAACTTACCACGAAACCAAAACTTTTACCTCATGGAGAAAGTCTTGTTGTCCTCTGTGGGCCAAGATGGTGTGGTGGATGTTGTTGTTGTTGTTGATCAGAGGTGATGTGTGGTAAGAGGAGGGGATTTGTCTACTAATTTGGCTCTCGAAATGCCATGTCTACAACTTGTGGGCCTCGAGACATCGTCTCCTTAGTTACCTCTAGAAATGGGGGGTAACATGACCCTAACATGCCCTCCACATTAAAGAAAAGCCTTTTCCTTAAGACTTGAGATGTGGGAATTGTTTTAGAATAAATAATAGCTCCCATGTGCACTCTTAGTCTATGAATCCTTCCACTATATTAAAACTTCTTGAATGGTGCACTGGTGAAGGCAATGATCACATTAGTCAAGGACGACTTCTGGATACCACCAAATGGAACCTTATTCATCCAATTCAAGGAGAGTATTTTGAACATGGGACTTTGATCCAACCACTATATTTAAGAAGGAAACATGAAAAATTGGATGGATCTTAGAGTGACATGCAAGTTTTGATTTGTAATCCATGGGCCCCATGTGCTTGATGATTTTATAAGGGCCATTAAAATTTGGAGAAATATTCTAGTAGTGGTTTTGTTTGAGGGAAATTTTCTTATATGGTTTTAAATCAAGAAACACTTGATCCCATTCAACAAAATGGTGTTTGGAATGATTCTTATCAACCTGTTACTTCATTCGATTTTGAGCCAAGAAAAAATTGCATTTGAGGGTGTTAATAATGTTATCCCAAACGGTAAGGGTTTTTTCAGCCTCCTATACCTTGGAGACACTTGGTAGGTAAGATCATACTGAGGGGGGATTTTGACCATAAACCACCTCAAAGGGAGTCATGTGAGTGAAACTATGGTAATTTTTAGGGTACCACCATTCAACAAGGGGTAACCACTAAACCCATTGATATTGTAATTCAAGATGCAAAGAACCTCAAATAGGCTTCTAAGAACTTGTTGAAAGCTTCAGATTGACCATTAGTATAGGGATGATAGGAAGTACTAAGATCCAATTGGGTGCCCTAGATCATAAAATATTCTTTCCATAAGTTACTTGTGAAAGTTAGATCAAGGTCTGAGACAATAGATTGTGGGATACCATGTAGTTTGAATACATTTCCCATGAAAGATTGAGCCACTATGGAAGATTTAAATGGGTGTTGGAGGGCAAATAAATGAGCATATTTGAAAATTATATCAACCACAACGATGATAAATGATTTATTTTCATATTTGGACAATCCAACAATGAAGTACATAGAGATATATGTCCATACAACAAGTGGAATAGGGAGAGGTTGTAATGTGCCTAGAGTTTTCAATGTTTCTCCCTTGTTTCTTTGGCAAGTATTGCATTTATCCACAAGAGTGCATATGTCCTACTTCATGTCTTCCCAAAAAAATTAATATGTTGTTTTTTCATAGGTTTTATTAAATTCATAATGTCCTACTATTGGTGAGGAATGGAGTTCATAGAGCATAGTGGATTTAAAGTAGTATTGTTTGCTTAATTATATGCATCCTTTATAACAAAGCTCCTCATTTTTCCAAGTGTATCTTGGATATGCATTAAAGTCTTTCTACAATTGTTGGATCAAGATATAAATTTTGGGATCCTGGAAGAATTCATGACGAACTACATTCGACCAATCAACTACAATGAAGGAGAGTGAAAAGAGGGACCCTTCCTCTTCATATTTCCTGGAAAGAGCATCCACTACCACATTCTCTTTTCCCTTCTTGTAAATGATCTCATAATCATAGTCGAAAATTTTGGTAACCCATTTATGTTGCTATAGGGAAGAAATCCATTGTTCCAAAAACAATGGAGGCTATGATGATCAATTTTAATTTGGAGGTGTTTCCCAAGAAAGTAAGGATGTCAGATATTCATTACATGAAAAAAAAACCAACATTTCTTTTTCATTTGTTGATTTTCCCAAGTGTCACTTAGAAATTTGTTTACTAGTAAATTCCAAGGGTATTCTTTATTGCATGAGAAATACACCAATGCCTTTACCTGAGGCATCACACTCCAAAAAAAATTCTTTGTGAAGATAGGCTGACCTAGTACTAGAGTGGTACACATAACTGCTTTCAAATCTTGGAAGGCTTGATTGGCAACTACATTCCAACTAAAAGCATTTTTTGTAAGGAGGGTAGTGAGAGGTGCCACAATGTTTTCATAATTCTAGACGAACTTTTTATAGTATCCAATTTAACCAAGGAAGCCTCGCAAATTTTTAAGAGTCTTAGGGTGGGGAAAATCCTTCATTACTTCGATTTTCTTTGGATCCACTTGAACACCATGCTTAATAACAATATGACCCAAGTATTCCACTTCCAAGGCCCCAAAGGCACATTTGGACATTTTGAGAAAGAGTTGATGTTGAGAAAGTAGTTGTAAGGCATAATCCACATGGGAAAGATGGGCCTGCCAATTTTTACTGTAAATAAGGATGACATAAAAGAAGACAAGGACAAAACAATGGAGAAAGGGTCAAAATATGTGATTCATGATACTTTGGAAAGTTGATGGTGCCTTACACAAGCCAAAGAGAATGACCAAGAACTCATAATTTCCTTCATGATTATGAAAGGTAGTATTTGGATTATTAGCCTCCTTCATACAAATATGGTGATAGCTAGAACATAAATAAAGTTTGATAAATAATTGAGGCCTGGTCAGTTCATTAATGATAGGATAATGACTTTACAATGCTTGATATATCCAATTAATTTAAGAGTTTGGGAAGCTTAAATACTAGTTAGAGAATGTAGATATATGAGGGGTTCCACATCAATTTGATCACAGGGAGGACTATTATCATCTGGTTGGGGCAGTGACTCGAGGAGGGAAAAATCACCTTGATATTTATAAATTTACTCACAAATGTTCATAAAAATATTTTTCTCCTTACATTTGCACCTTGAAACACATTTTTCATCTCAATTGTAGCAAAGACCATTAAGTAGGTGTTCAACCATTTTTTTCCTTGTTAATTTATGGACCTTAAGAGGAGGGGAAGGAGGATCTATATTGGTGGGGCAGGGATGAGGATAAATAATGGTTTTTTAATTTGAGTAGTGACCACATGTTGTGCTTCCTTTGATCGATGAGTGTCTTCAAGCCAGGTCTTAGGGTAAGCCATTAGGACATGAGCATGGATGTTTTCCTTGAGACCACTAATAAATCATTTTTGGAAGGTGTCCAATAGTCCTTCGGTGCAGAAAGCCAATTTCTCAAAAGTAGTGATGTAATATTCAACAATACTTGATTGTTTAAGCTTGGTCAAATGGCCCAAATGATGAGTATATGTGTCAAAACATTCATAAATATCGGCAACAAATTGATTCCAAGAAATATAACCTCGATGGGGATTTTTAGACCATTTTCAATGCTCTGGATCTAAATAGATGACAATAACACGAAGTTTCATTAATTCATCAGTGATGCCATGCAATGAAAAATAATGTTTCATTTTAGTGACCTATCTAGTGAGGTCCAATCCATAAAATTTATTCACATCCACTTTAGGAAGACACATATCATGAGTAAATGAGTTAGAATGAAAATCCATGGAATAAGATGATTCAAATCCTTCTTGGTGTAAAGGTTGTTCCAAGGAGTCAAGGCCCTTGAATTGATTAATAAAATTTGTTAGGGATTCAATGTAGGAAATGATTTGGTTGAGTTTTAGGATATTGGAATTAAGGGTAGTAATGTTGGAATTAAATTTAGTCAAACTTTGATCAATTTGAGTTTGAGCTTCTTTGAATTTATTCTTGAAGTTGGTAAAGTAATTTTCCTTGGAAGACAGGCGGTTTCCAATGTCTTGGTTGCAAGTTGTCATTTGAGGAGGGTGCAAAATTAAGAGTGATATGTGAGTAGTGGAAGGGGATGAGTGGTTCCACACAAAATAGATTATTGAAGAGTTGTACAAACATTATCAATGTATATTTTTGGACTAAGGATAGGCAAGTAGTAATAGGGTGGGTGGTTCAACACAAAATGTCTTGTGAAAGAGGGATACCATTGCAATTAGTGTGAAGTGAGGACTCTAGTGAGATAGGTCCCAAATAAGGTTGTTGGATAGGGTGGGTGGGTCCACATGAAAACAAATGTCTTATGAACGATAAGTACCACTGCAATCAGTGTGAAGAGAGGAATCTATTGAGATAGGTCCCAAATAAGGGTGTCAGTGGGACCACTTGTATATTTTTTTTTACTCCTATGGAATTATACTCTTGTATAAATAATAATGTGCTAATAGAATGCCAAAATTTTGAATATTGAATATTATGTAGGAATTTTTCATCTTGGATGCAGGAAGCAAGGTTTCCCATGACTGGATATGAAAAATTTCAACATTTTTTCTATTATGGCGGCAAGGGGTAGGATTTTGAAGGTTCCTAAGGACAAGGGAGTGACCTATGTTATATATATATATATATATATATATATATATATATATATATATATAGGGTCCAATAGTAGTACTCAGCCCAATATATCAAATCTCTAACTAAGAAGGTTTAAGTATACCCTTATCCGTAATACCCAATTACCTAGGTACATGAGAGTATTCTTCCCAAGTGTTATTCTCGGTGCCACTATAGTAGTCAGGAGGTCGAATGGTTCATCTACTACTGGTTTAAAGATACATACAAGACCCCTGATATAGTTGATGGTACATGAAAGTGAGATTTCATGTATAGGCGTTTTCTAATGTGGTACTACTTGAAGGGGTACCAACAAGGGTTACATGGGTTTCCAACAAAGTGAAACTATGTGTAGTTCATGTGTGCATTCATCCTCGACCACAGTTTTAGCCACTTAACGATAGATCATTGTGGTTCTTTATAGACATCAAAACACATCTCTAGCCTGAATTTGTTTTCTAAACTTTTGTCAAGGAACATGCTTTGATACAACTTGTAAGGTACCAAATAGAAATATTTAGAGCAACAACAAAAATATTATCAAAATAGTTGTCATAAAGAAATAAAACAATGAGCACAATAACAATATGGGCCAAAATATGATATCTTTATTATTCAGAAGCACTATTCAATTGCATATTCAAGCGGGAAACCTCCAATAGAGTAGATCTTGTATTAAAAATGATTCCACAAGACATATTTTACAATGTTTTCTACCTCTATATATACTACTTCTATATTCTTAAGAAAATTCTAAAAAAAAACTTTCTAGTAGGAAGAACCTTCTAGTGAGCCTTCCTACAGTAGTTGTGTTCAAAGTATGACATAGGCCTTATTTATTAATGACGATCTTTATTACATAGAAATACATAATATTATATCTACTTTAAGGGTTGGGAGGTTAGGACCTTAACATTAAAAGATAATTTTTCTCTTTTTACTTGTGAATCTACAAATTAATGTTATTTTTTGTTATGAAAATATATGAATGTGAATATTTTGTGTGTGTTTATGTTAAATCTTGTCATCAACATTTGGTTTCCATGAATATCTAGTAAACCATACTCATTTTATTCCATTGCATTTAATTATTTCTCAATATGCATGCATTTTATTTACTTCTAATCCTCCCTAGGATATTTTTTCTATTATTATTATGGATATATGACCTTTGAGGGTCATAATTTGAATACCTTGTCTAATGGCCACTCAACAGATGGTTCAAAGTGTTCGGCATAAATGCCACATTTTCATTAATATCTAAACCAAAAGTGAATGGAATTAAAATAGGGATAACACTGACTCGGATAAATTCAATGCAATTAACAATATGCATGTGAGACAAATATAGTTCAAAGAAATTTAGAATAAGGATGGAATTGATGAACTAGAAGATGGAGCATAAACTATAACTTCAACATCCTACTTTGGGATAAGTACTTGAAAAAGAATAGCAAATATGAAATTTGTATTACTTATTTCAAATGAGAAATCCAAAATCTATATCGTATCCAATAAATTTAAAACCCACCAATCCAAATAAGTACTTGAAAAAGAATAAAAACCCACCAATCCAAATAAGTACTTGAAAAAAAATAGCAAATATGAAATTTGTATTACTTATTTCAAATGAGAAATCCAAAATCTATATCGTATCCAATAAATTTAAAACCCACCAATCCAAATAACATTGAAACTTCCATCATGTAGAGAAGAGAATAAATGCATTAAAATAAAACTAGTGTAAATAGATTAAATAGACAATAATTTGTGAACACACATGGAAATCCAAATGAATCACAACCAATCAATACTAACAATTATAGGGAATCCCAACTAACACAAACATGATTACCATAGGAGAATAGTAATATACACATGCAAAAAATGTAAGGTAACCAATAATTTCAAAAGGGTGATCTCATGAAAAACGGAAAAATTAAAGATAAACTACGCAGATATATTGGGATACATGGATAATTCAATGACACGAGTTCTATTATGATAATAAAGAAAGAAAACAAGGCCATGATACAGGAAATGAATTGCTAAACACAATTTAATGTTCTCACACAATGAGTAACATAGTTATACTAGAAGATGTTGCACATGAACTCTTAAAGAACAAGTTGCAAGATAAAATTAAAAGCATTAAATTAAAAGATTTTGATTAATACAGGGAGATGGAGAAAATAACTAAAGAATTATAAAAAAAATCAAAACTAAATTAAAAACAATAATAGAATAAAATAGAATAAATTCAATTAAGAGAAAAGAAAATTGATGAAAGTATAGACATAATTTTAAGGATGAAATTTTATATTAAAGTGTAGAAATCTTGGCGAATCTCACTAATCTTTAATATGGGAACTATGAAATGTTTGACAATATTTTTGTAAAGTATTCAAATTTATAAGGATTATATATAGTTTCTATAAAATGTTGGCAATTTTTAAGTTAAAGTAATTTTATCCTATAAAATTTGGGCAAATCATTTTTTGAAAAAATGGAAATTATCGAATTTTTTTGGGAAAAAACATTAAAATTAACCCATGGGCAAAATTTAGCTACTAAAATTTTCCCTAAGATGCATAGTAAAAGAAGAGAGTTTATCAATTTAAATAAGGGATAAAAATAAGAGAAAATGAAATTAATGAAAGCATAGAAGAAGATAGATTATCAAACTAAATAAGGGATAAAGATAAAAGGATTACAGATATACCATATGATAAAAAAATTCCTCAACACCTAAATAAAAATCCATCTACCCCTAAATTGAATCCTTAGAGAAGAAAATCCAAATCCATACTCAAGTACAACCAATACATTTATTAATATTACATAAGGTCTTCAATTCCGAAAGAAACTACAATAATCTTCTTATACTCATATGGAAAGAAAAGGATAATAAAAAAAAAAACTAGTTATAGTATAAAATATTGACTAAACTTTTCTTCCAAATCCATACCTAAGTACAACCAATACATTACTTAATATTACATAAAGTATTAAAATCCAAAAGAAACTACAACAATATCCTTATACTTTTATGGAAAGCAAAGGAGAATTAAAAACACCTACTACTACAATAGTAGAAGAAATTAACAACTAAAATATACACAATTGTTAGGGTCCTAATAGAAATTGTTAGGGTCAACTGCTATCAGGAAAAATCCCCTATAGTAATGGGATTAGTGCAGCAAATCAATAACCTTAAAGATAGAAATTCCCAAAGATAACATATAACAAAGATTTTATAACCGATTCAATTGAAATAACTAACTATATTGATGAGAAGAAAAATAAACTCACCATCAGTCCTATGTTTGATGTTGTTCCTGAATTCCAGAATCTTCTCACTCTTTCCCGATAGCTTCCTCTACAACCTATGAAAACTTCAAGAATACAATTATACAAGGAGAGGTAGTTATACAAATAACTATATGTTAGTTTAAGTAAACATAAAAGGAAATCAATGCAACTAGTGTTCTATACAACATATATGAAATAACTGCAAATTAAATATTATGAACATAATGTTTCAAAGGAATGAGCTTCTTATCATATTCTATTCTTTTGGTAGCTACATTGTATACATGTCATGTTGCGATGTTGCCATGTCGAAAATACTCTGGGTCCCTCCACCCAAGATCCTACTATAAATGTTGGTATTGACCTTCTATTCACCGATAGACTCAAGGAGGATATAACTTGGGAAACTCCTAGTCATATAGGAAGGTGCTCAAATAAGGATGGAAACAAGGGTTTCCAGGTCAATAACCAACAAAAAATGGGAGATATATGGGCTTACGAACATGGTGGGAATAGCCAATCTATTATTTTCTTTGATATGCAATGAATAATTCCCTTTATCCTTCAACAAAATGCTCTATTTAAGTCATCTCTAGTTGGTTAGAGACAATTGATGTAACAACCCTAGTTAAATAGTTGCATAGGGTTTATCAAGAATAGTTAATTATTTAATTAACTGTCCTAACATATTTTAGTTAAACAATGATTATTTATTAATAATATTAATTAATTAATTATTTATTAATTAATTGTTTATATCTGTTGATTAATTAATTAATTAACTTATTAAAGGTTAGGGTAATGAATTAAGAACTTAATAAATTTTAAATTGTTTTTATAAGACTTTACGTATGCAGGGGGGGAATGAAGCATGGGATGGAAGGATAAGGTAATAAAGGAATTGGATAAGGTAATAAAGGAATGGGATAAGGTAATAAAGGGGAGGATAAGGTAATTAATGGAGGATAGGGAGTCAGTGAATGGGGGGGAGATATGAATGGGAAGAGTCCTACGGGAGGGGATTATGAAAATTTGGGGGAGGAGCATTATTGGGGGGAGGTCTGTATTTCTGTTGGATATTTTCTGGTTTTCAGGAGTTTGGTTTTGTCGTTTTGGGTGAACCATTGCAGGGGGCACCAGGTTTTTGGGAGTTTTGGGCTCGGGGGACAGGATTCCTTACGATATCCTGGAGCTAGGGAGCCGCATAGGCTACTCCTAGCTGGTTGGGTGGTTAGTCGGTTTGGGTAGGGTTTGGTCAAAGCAGCAGGCTGGGCAAAGAAGTAGAGAGGATAGTCAGATATTGGGATAATAGCATCAGCCAGAGGTATCTATATTCTGTTATGTAATTCATTAGATTGTTGTTCATTAATTAATTTATGTTGCTTATATGATGAATGAAAGAAATTACTTATTGTTTCTGCGTAGAAGTAATCTTATCTGTTAAAATTTATGAAATTTAATAGGCTGATTAAATCCAGGTCTCTACACATGGTATCAGATCCCTGGTTCAAAATATGGAGCCAAGGGCCTACCAACCCACCCAGAAATTTAAACAACCCTAAAACCCTTTAATTAGGTATAAATCTGAGCTCCAAGCTCCAACTCCACCCAACCTACAAGCCAAACACACAATTGTTTTTTAGTATATATGCAGATCTATATATATATATATTTATAC
>JASDQU010502035.1:1200-28637 GCA_032191745.1 Picea mariana | reverse complement strand
TATATATATATATATATATATAAGTGTTGTCACTCTTGGGTAAAGTTGAACCATTGGGGTATTTGATAGGGGTAGTGTGTTCATAGCCCGACCAATACATAACATTATCCATCCTTCCCAACTATGTTGTCCCCTCTTTAGATTTGGTGGTCATATGTCACACATATAGATTCATTATTCCCAATCCCATGAAAAAGAGATTGAATTCTCAAGGTTGATTAAACTACACACACACACACACACACACATCAGGAAAAAGAGAAAAATGCTAAAATGAAAAGAAAAGAAATATGAAAAAAACAAAGCATGACCAATGCTCCTCACTATGATGCCATTACCCCAATTCCTATGCAGTGAATTTATATATAAAAATGACTAAATGAAAGTGAAAATCCCAAAAATAAAAGGTTAAATGCATAAATAAAAAGGCAAAAAGGGGTTTGGAAAGACACAGTGCTCACGAAAGGGAAACTCATTGCATAAGCCTTCCCTCTTTACAAAGGCACTCATGTCGATGAATATCTTACGTAACCTTACATGACTATGAATTCCACTCATGAATTTAAGCCCCACATCATACCATCTATCATCACACATGCTCCTTGATAGGTTTCTTGGGAAATAATTATCTTCTTGGGTATTGGCATGTGTAATAGGGGCTAATGATAACCCTCCCATACCTAAACTTGGAAAATCGTCTGAATTATATGATATATTGTGAATTTTGAATATGATGCTTAATTCGATATAATTAATGGAATTTGCATTTGAAATGACTCACTTCTTATGTTATATTGGACTTGTGTATGTTCCCTTGGAATGATGGTTGCATTGGGTCACTTGAGACCCTCTTTGGATGATGAACTTTACATGGACATGACATGGATGTGAGCCTTGGACCTTTGGAAGACATTGAGGGTAAAATTTTACAAACTTTGTGGAGCTCATCCCACACTTTATGGAGTATGTTAGGATTTTCTTGAGGAAATCACACTTTTTATATGACCTAACACCTTGTGAGAGGATGTTGCACCTTTTGGAGATGAATTTACACTTGGAGGATGAGGCATTGCACCCTTTGGAGGGAAAATTTCTCTTTGGAGCCCCTACACATGCCTCTTTACACCATTTTGAGTGACCCATATACCTTGGGAGACCACATATGTGAGCTTGAGCATGCATTTATGGTAGACAGTTTAGCATTTGAGAACTTTACTTCATCTTTGGAGTATTTGTGGGGGTCTTGTTGACCTATCCACTCTTGTATCATGTAATATTTATGTATTTTTACCTTATATTTAGGGATTTTAAGGAGATAAAAGCATAATTATATTTTCTTAGGGCTTAGACTAGGAAAATATTATTATTATAATGAGAAGGGTGCTACATCTCTCATATAAATAGAGAAGAACTTCACATTTGTATATCATGGCTAGAACTTGTGAAAAACAATTACCTGTCTACTTTTCTTCTTCTACATTTTCTATGGATGGATAATTAGAGAAACTTCTTAAGGATATATCTTGTGGATTTCATTCCAACTTTCATGGATTCTCTTGGCTAGGGTTTTATTGATGAAATGATTTCTTGAATAACTGGTCTCACTTAATCTTGTTGGATTTTTTTTATGGATGATTTAAAGTGTAGTTGTACTTCTATAGTGGTGGTGGTACACTCTCTTGTTGTATTTTTTATCAAGTCCTTTATTAAAAAGCCTTGTAATATTACTAGTGGATTACCTTCCCTTGAACCATATTGAATTTTGTAATGCACTAGGTGGATCATCTAGGGTTTGTATTGGAAAACCCTAGATATCACCCTAGATCTAGGTACATCCTCTCAAGGGAGTCCTTAGTTGACCCCATATGCCCAAAAAAATAGTAGGAACTAGTCTTCTCCCATCTAGTAAATCCTAATTCCAAAATTTGACCTTTCTATTTTATGTTTTAGGGTAAATTTAGGGTTTTGCAATAGCGTGTATAAATTTCCATCCATCTAATACCCTAGACGTCTTGGTTTTTATTCTTGTATTTGACCTAAAAATCATATGTATTCATTGAATTATCCTTGTTAATTCATATTGCTTTGTATTAGGGTTAGACATATTACCTTTATTGGTTTTTGTATGCATTTTAAATTTCAGGTTTTACAAGTAAAACGAACCCTAAATCTATCCATTGTTGTAGCCCTAATTTCTACTAGTTTGCATTTTGTTTAAAGGGCTAAAGTGTATTTCTATTATAACTTGTTTAGTGCTCTATACTCAAATTATCTTTATGTTGGTTCTACTCCCCTAGGGGGCCGTATTTATAAAGAGAATTTCTTCTTGTGACCTCTGGGTCCTGGTTAAAATATAGATCATATACTATTGGTAGATAATCCTCATCATGTGCTACTAATTGGTTGAGACTTATTCTGATTACTACTATTGTTCCTTCTTTTTATTATTAAATTTCCATCTTTTATGCAATTTTTGTAACATTCATTGGTAATTTTCATATTTTTTTTGCTTGGGGATTGTTTTGCATTGAATATTTTAACTAGATAAACTCTATTAACTTAGCCTTAAAGAACATCAATCACAAATCTCAAATTTTCCTTGAATAACGACCTAATACACAACTTGAATAATATATCAAGTTGTTGGTAAATTGGGTAGCTATATGGCCTTGGGATTGATTGTGTCTTGCCTTAGGATTATTTGAATCTACTAGGGAATCTTCCCGTGTGTTCGATTTATCCTTCACTAAAATGAGGGAAGTTGTTTCCTATGTGAAAATGGTAACACTTGTAATGTTCCACTCATTTCGTACCTTGTGAAGGATTTTCACTAGGGTGCAAGATTGTGTGATAAAATTTTGGTATTGTTTCCACGAAGAATTGATTCTTTCTCCTTGGATATATAAATTATATTCGTCAAACTTTTTGATGAGTAGAAACCAAAGCCTTATCTAATTTTACTCATCTAGAAACTATATTGAGGTAAGAATCCCTTTTCCCTATGCATATTTTGATGGCTATATGCTTGTAGGGTGAAATTAGAATCATTGTAAATGCATTTAAGATTCACCCTTGTGACTCCATAGACACACACACATGTTTGGTATGAGTTACCATCTCCTACTTTTAAACTTCATATCAAGTTTCACGTTAAGTAAACAAATATGGCACAAGGGTAACTTCATGAATTGTATGATCCTTTTGATATTAAGGATATTCCGAGATACCCAAACAACATCACTCCAAAATTATTGGAAAAGAATATTCCAAATTTTGATGGTGGTGATGCTCCTTTTTCTATTCCACGTGTCTCACCATTCTTGAAGTATGTTTCAAAACTCAATGAAAGAAATGAGTATGTATTGATAAGATGATTTTTACTTTCTTTTGAAAAAGGTCAATGTAGATGTGTCAAGTATTGTAGTGGCCCAAGAAAGATAACTTCTCTTGCAGGTTTGATCTGCATTTTCCTTAAACATTGAGGTCCTCACTATCAAGAGTAAGGAATCCTTGAAGAAATTATGGTATCCCTACATGAGTATTACAAAGGATCACATGATCATATGAAAAATCAATCACATGAAGATCAAGAAGAATAATCTCCTTGTAACCCAATCAAAGATCAAACACATGAGGAGAAAAATAATGAAGATCACATTAAATATCATGAGCTTGTTGGTGAAGGGCTTCATCATTCCATAAATGAACATTTTAATGAGGCATTTGAAGATCAAACTGTAACACACCCACTACAGAATTTAAAAACTTTCGGCCTTTTCTTCTTTTCTCCGAGGAATAGAATTTCCCCGAGTCCCTACGGGACCTGATACAGATCCTATCATCCCTTATCTGCACTCATCTGATCAGCGGTTATGGCCACAAGCCTTACCAGAGGGTACTCATCGACTTTCATGATACGGGAAATCGCGATACAGGTATTCCCTTGTTCATTTCGGGATTTCATCCATCGGAATTTCGTGGTTAGCGAATTACCCTTGAGACTCTCGGGCACCGGAAAGCCGAAACACCAAAACCATGTGTGCGAATCCATTTTGAGACTTCGCCTATCAGGATTTCTCAAGTCAGGAGTTCAGGGGATGCGATGACAGAAGGTCTCACATGAGGGTCTTCCGGGAGCTGAACTCTGAATTACTAACTCTAAACATACTTCCCTATTTCAGGATTTCTGCCATTGGGAATTCGGGATATGCGATGATAGGAGGTCTCGCACTTAGGTTTCCCTGGAGTCGAAACTCCGAAACCTTAACATACGTATAGTTTTATATATGTGTCGCTCAGTTCATTCCGGGAATTCGCAGACCGGGTTTTTGGGACTAGTGAGCATAAGCAAACTTACCGTCAAGTATCCCAGGTGTCGAAACACCGACGCACCAAATACTGTTTGGGTTAAGCCATTTTGGGACTTTTCAAGTTGGGAGTTCGAGAGATGCAGGTACAAAGGAATACGCCCTTGATCATTTCAATTTCTGAAGTGCCGAAGTCTCATAACCTATCCGCATATTGTTCTAGCGGGACTTCACCCATCGGGATTTCGGGACTGACGTGTACAAGAAGAATGAACCTTGGGTTTCCTAGTTTCCAAAAAATTGAAACACCAAGGCTTACCCATGCTAGACCCTTTTCCGGATCTCATACTTCGAGATTTTGTGATGGGTAATGACAAGAAGTCTCACTCCCAGGTTTTCCCGAGAGCCGGAACACCGAAAAATCATAGCTACTCCGTCCTATTATCATTTCAGGATTTCATGAATCAGAGATTCAGGACTTGCGAGTATAAAGGGACTTGTACTTAGGTATCTCGGGTACCGAAATGCTGAACTATCCTATCTCATCCACTCCTTAAACTATTTCAGGGTTTTGGTTATCAGGATTTCGTGACTCGCGATGATCAGGGTTCTTCCCCTTTGTCTTCCCAGGTACTGAAATGCCGAAATGATTACCGACAGCCACATGTCCTATAAATGGATAGTCCAGATACCCCCACGAACCCTGGGGATCTACGGTCCCGATTCCTTCGCTACTTTCAAAGATAAAAGGGGAGGGGTTGAGGCATTAATGCCCTCATTTCTTCCTCCAATCTAACGGTCATGATTGACCTCAGGTCTTCCGACAGGATCTCGTTTGTCAATTGATACTGATCCACACACTGCCATTTTAGGATTTCACGGGTCGGGGTTTTGGGACTCGCAAGTGCAAGAAAACTCACACCTAGATAATCCAGGTGCCGAAACTCCGAAAACTCTTAATTTACCCCCATGCCAATAATTTGGGATTTCGCAAGTCGGGGTTTTGGGATTTGCAAGTGCAATGGAACTTGCCCTTGAGTATTCTGGGTACCGAAATGTCGAAATGTTGAGGTCTACGAGGACCGTTCTCCCTCGTGCAAGGTTTTGAGACTTAAACTATAACATCCTTCTTCGGTTCCTCAGGTAATTTACACTAGGTTTTGAAGACCAGAATGGAAGGTCTTCTTGAAGGTAAGGGAGTGGTATTGAAAGGGTACCTTCATGGGGAAATCTATCCAAGGAATCAGGTAGGACAACACAGGAACAAATCTCCTTAGAGCAGACTTGAAAATCTATATTTGTTCATCATATATATATACATATATAAACATAAGCCATACATGGTATTTCCAATAAAAACATGCAACCATCATTTCTGATCAAAACACCATGCAGACAGTCTTATACTGAAACCATTCATAATTGCACAGACTATGAACATACATGTCAGCATATAAATTTCAAGATACAAGATATAACACTTATCAGAAAAACACTAGGTGATGCAACTGCTGAGAGGGGTGCTCGTTTCCACCCAACCGTAGGCTTAGCAACTCTGAATGGATTTACCACTAGCCACCCCCGAGCTGAGACCATGATGCTGTGAGACTGAGTCTCTATTCGCTAGTGACCGAGAACTAAGGTTACTCTCCTTCTTCTCCGCTTTCACTCACTCTGTAGTTTTTCTAGAGTTCTTCCGATCTCTCCTCCTCTTTCCCTCATGTCTTCCCCCTTGATCACACAATCTTCCTACCTTTTCTCTTTTCAGTGAGGTTGCATGTGGCATGATATTCCTCGCGGTGGTCAGGTCTGAGGACTCTATGGATGGGCAGTTCACCCCCATCCCTCATTACTCATGAGGAGCCATTTACCTACTAACCTGGAGAGTGATTTAATTTGGGGCTAGCGAGCTGCTCTTGGTTCTCTGGTCTAGTGAAGTCCAAATACGGTATTGGTTTCGGTGGAAGTTAATGCCACCATTCCAGGTGCCTTCCACCACCTTTATTCAGCCATTGTGGTCTCTTTTTCAGCACATCCCCCTCTCAGCGGTCCTGCAATATATATATTCATAATATTATTTACATTCATCGACCTTTTTCACAAGGTTCATTCACATCACACATTCACATTTCTGAGTTTGCCACAATACTTTGCTAGTATAGTTATTTTTACAGACTAGGGGAAACAGGGTGTTACATAAACACTCCAATTTCCCATTGAATACCTAGAGCATGAAAAGTGTAAAGATGAAGTTATAAAATATTTGAAGAAGAGAAAGAGCCACCTCATGAATTCATTGAAGAAGAAGGATTTGAACAAAAACATAATGTTGAAGATTGAGTGCATTAAGGATATCCTATTGAAGAGAGAACACCTCCTCATGAAAAGGAGAATTCAATAATTCTTAGATCTTCTTAAAATTGTGAATTTGGTGATTTTTATTCTTATGATTTTGAGAATATTGAATTTCAAGAAAATCCCTCAAGTGATGATAAGTTTGAGAAGGTATTTTCTCCTCCATTTAAAGGATATGAGGGCATTCAATCTTTCATCTCTCCTTCATATGGAGACAAGGGTGTGGTAAGTTGTACTCCTTTCCAAGTTTTTGCATTATGTGATTCCTCCTTTAATGATTGAAAGTGAAGAGTTTTTAGGGAAACACTTGCATGTGGGAAATTTCTAATTTGATGAAGAACATGAATATCATAAGATTGAAAATATTGATGACCTTGTACATATCGAAAGGAATAAATGGGATATAATTTGTTTTCATTTTGATGTGGATTATATTTATGACATTGGTGATGATTCTAGTGACAATATTGCATAATTGTTTCCTTTGGAGCAACCATATTTAGCAAATGAATTCTCGGAAAACTTTAATGATCACTTTTAGTTGTATATGTATGCTAATAATGAGTATTTTTGGCAACACTAAGAGGATATTTTCAAAGTTTTTTTTGAGCCATCTAGTGTTGATTTATTACAAATTTCTCATGTTAATCCCAAGCCATATTCTATGAGGTATGACACATAATATCTTGAGAACTTGGAGCTATTTTATGAAGGTGAAAAATTGGAAACTTTTCAGCCACCCCTATGCTCAAATTTTGGTGAATATTCATGTGTAAAATCAACATTAGAGCACTCTTATGGGGATGTGATTCACACAAGATAGAAAGTATTTCATAGTAGGAATTGAAACCATGTTTTTCTTCATCTTGTCCTCAATATGTCATTGGAGATGTAGCTAGGAATTATGTCTTGGGTGCTAATTTATCTATAGGGAAAATGTATTTTCAAAATATGGTTTGTGGTAACATTTTCTGGCCACATATAGAAAGGACAACATGCCCTAATTCAAGAAAAAAAAAATCTTGAGACTTGAATTTACACCTCAATTTTCACCTACATATTTGTTAGGAAACCATGGGATTATTTTCAGATTTCTTATGATTCCATCACAAGCCATGGGGAGTGACACCATACATGAAAACCAAGGTTTCCATTTCTTGAAATATGTGGATCATCCTTATGATATGAAAACGTTGCATCATGAATGCCTTTCTTGGAGCAAGGATGAGCCATCATTAATGTATTACAACCCCATTAAAACATGGATAAAGCAAGCTTGTAGATGCACATGCCAATCTTGGAATGATTTGCTTACTCCTATTAATCATCATGAGTTGGATTCTAAGTTTGGTCATGATGATATGTTTATACCATCCCATGAGCACGTTGTACTTGATATATCCTTGTTTTGGTTCATAACTAAGCACAAGGGTAGCATTTCCAACTTTGATGAAATTCTAGAGTGGTTTCATTGGATTTTTTATTATACCTAGCAATTTCCTTTCATATGTTAAGTAGAGTAGAGTAGGACAGTGTAGGTCATGTTGTGTGTTTATTTTATGCATTTTGATTGTTCTTCCTTTTTGGTTTTCAATCATCACTTAAATTTGTGCTTTTATAACTAGATGCATTCTAATTTAGTCTTGTCTAAAAATAAAAATAAAATGTATATGTATGATGAAATAATGATTTTTTTTGCATTTCATTTGTATTTTCCCCTATACCACGGGGATTGTATCCCCTTTTCCTTTGTCTATAATGGTTTTTTGGTGAAGATGTAGAAATATTTTTATATTGATATAGATTGTAAGTCTTGGATTTCTAGATATTGTTTAGGTGTTCATGTTGGATTACTGAGAGGGGGGTGAATCAATAATAGAGTAATAATAAATCCTTTTAACCACAATATGTCAGTGTTATTTATATTTATGATCAATATAACATTATCATCCAATAATTGAAGAGTAAATAAACCATAAACAATGAACAATCACACACATTCATAGTACACCGGTATTTTTACGTGGAAACCCAATGCGGGAGAAAACCATGGAATGTTTTTTTCTTATATGTCTTTAAGAATTACATTCATTGGAAGCACCAACTTCTTTTTTTCTCCAGCTGCAACTAGAAGGAGGCTCCTACCCCCTATATTTTCAGGCTACAACATGAGGGAAGCTCCAACTCCCCAATTCTCTCTCTACAACCAGAAGGAAGCTACAACCCCCTATGTTCTTTGGATAAAATCAAAAGGTGGATGCAACCAACTATCCTTGCCCCGTTCTGCCACCCTGAAATATAAATGAAATTATGAAACCACTGCCACACTTTCACTGTGAGATATACCACTATAAACCTGTACCAATCGGTGCCAACAACATGTACCCAACCCATACCAAAGACCTGTGATCAACCTGTACCTCTAACCTTCATGTACCAACAAAAACCCAATAGGTATGTGACATGACTGTGCTACAACTCGCGTATGTATGTGACTTGTCGATAGTGCAGCCTTCATATGTACATGACTTGTATATACTGCAACCTGTGTATGCCTTCTAAAAACTAGGGTTTTCTCTTTCCTGAAAAAATATGACCCTCTGCTTCCTCTGTCACATCAATATGCAAATGGTCATTGTGTCTAGACTGTAATTGTGAACTATGCATACATCCTCATACATATCCCTTAACCATGTGCATATATGTCTCTCTAGTCATGTGTTGTACAAGTATGTATAATCATGGACAAGTATACTAACCTTCACATGGACTAGACATCAAGCCTTTACTAATATACAATATTTCAATATATCAACTACTTCACAACCACTTCATAAATACAAGATATCAACCATTTACCACAAAAATCCTTAACCATATGTCAATAAACACAAGATATGCCTCAATACCAACAAGATGTACCAATGAAAAGATATTAATTATACCAGCACTATATTTCTATAGATATGACTTATACAGTAGGTTCCATGAAACCAATAACCTCTCTAGGGAAAATTCTCAAATCACCATGACCATATCTAATATAGACAACAATATCCAACTACACATAGAAATAATGCATACCTTTTGAACCTATACATAGATCTATTGAAACTGATCATTGTGGACCTTCTTGAGATCTTGCTTTCAGACTTTAGAGACCTAGCATCTTCATCTTTTCAAGTTTTCATGATTTCTCCAAACTGTACGTGGTTGTTCCTTCTTAATCATGTGTATGTATGTGCTCTGTTCTCCTTAAGTCTGTGTATGTACATGCTTTTCTCCACTATAGCTCGTGTACATCTCAAAAACTATGGTTTTTTCAGTATTTTATGCAATTCTGAAAATTTTGTTGTCAACCCTTCATGCTACCTAAGACTTGTGCAACTTCACATGTATCAATGAGTACCTGCAATAAACCTTACAAAATAATATATATTCAATGTGCTCAATAAGTGCTAATAGGAGAGCCTTGCTCTCTTATTTATACTTCCATGTAGCTTCCTCAATGGGTTATCTTCTAACAAACTTAACCCAATTTCCTTCTTTTAGGGTTAACCCACTTCTAACCACTTGTCTACTTCTAACTCATTTTGATACAAATAGTAAAATCTCCACTTATAGTTGCAACTAAATTATTTTTAATTATTTTCTTATTGCAACAACCTAACCCATGATTAACTCCTAGCTTCACCCACTTGACTAGTCAACTTTTTCTAGGAGCTTCTAGAATAATTTGACTTATTTGGCCTTTGAAATAACTCATGAGGGTTCTCCAACTTCACAAGGAAATAACTCTCTAGCTGTGAGGAGTTATGTGATTTCCCACATATCACTGGAAATGACATGACATGTACTATCCATCTAGAATAGTTTTACCTGCAAACATATTAATTTCCATACCATTATACATCAATCAAACTGAAGTCCCTTAACCATACTATTGGGGCTACCATAATTTGCTACCATACTTGCTTCAAGGGTTGAAATAAATGAAAACCAACCCAATTAATAAACAATTCATGTGCTTTGTGGTGAGCACATGTTCCCATGTTGGAGCCAGATGGTATCCCCTCACATCTAGGGGTAAATGGAGGATATGTTTTCTCCCATGATCCATATCATAGACAATAGTCCCACATATGAGATCCATGGATCTCCATAAATAGATGACTTATGAAGTTTCCCATATTTTTCTCATCTCACTCTCATTTGATGACTACAGTTCTTGAAATACATGAGTAAACTTGTTTCAATAATTCATATTAAGTGTTAATCCCTTATGTACTTGTCGTGAAAGTAGTGATCATCGATTGAGTTAGATAATCGATCATGATGCTCTAAATTTGTTCCTTTGGCCTTGTTTCACCTTGGTGGTCATCATCCCCCCCTAGATAAGTTTTTTCACACTTGGGTAGATTTGTACTATTGAGGGCTTTGATAGGGACATCATGTCGATATCACGATCCATACATTACATTCTCCATCCTTCCCAACTTTGTTGTCCCCACTTTTGAATTGGTGTTCATATGTCACACATCTAAGTTCATCCTATGTAATCCCATGAGGAGGATAATGAATGCTTGAAGTTGTTGCAACTAATATAAAGGGAAAAGAGAAAAATTCTAAAATTAAAAAGAAAAGAAAATGGTGTGCTTTATTTTTTTGCAGACGTTGTACTGAAGTAGGTAGGTGACTAAGTGTCCTCTTTTGATTACGATCCCATCATCCATTTGTATCCTGTTAAATTTGGTGTGTATCCTCTCTCTCACTAGTATGGATGGGATCTGACTTCTCTGATAATGATCGATATCCACCCTACTACATAGTATTGAATGTTGCATAAAAAGTAGATATTGGAAGCTTTCTCTAACCAAAAAGATCCTCGCACATGGAAATACTTTTCATGGAATGATGTTGTTGGATGTATGGGTTGACCCAGATTATACCTTATTTCTCCAACAAAACCCTAGAAACCATCGACCCTTTTGGATACCAAAGGGAAACACTGTGCACAAAGTGCACAATGTAGTCTCACTCAAGATAGATTATGGGTGATTGCATGACCCAGATGTCTGCAATCATGGAATGGATTATGCTCATGGGGATTTTAGACATACTTATAATTTTCTCTTTACTTCAATGTTCCTCATATCTACCATTCTTTAATCATATTCATTCATTAACATTCATTCTGCAGTAAAATAACATAACTGATCTATTGTGTGTTGCATTCTAATTCTAAAAGATTCATTCATTCATTCATCATAAACCATTTCAACACATAAAATAAACATTCCACACAATGACACAATGTTTTACCATGGTTCACCCCCCCCCCCTCGGGGCTACTTCCACAAAGATCTACCTTTATATACTTCTTTATTCATCTTCACTAATGCCTTGTGTTGCATGCATTACATCATAAGTGAATAAATGCACATGTATAGGTGAGACTGACCAGTGTCACACTAATATCCACAACTTGTGACCTGACCCTCATTTACAACTAAATAATAGACTCATCTCCAAAACTAACTCAATAATAGCTCCACGGCTCTCAACCAAAAACTAGTATCTATGACTCAAAACTCATCAAAAACATGATACCAAAAAGTTGTATCTCCTCAGATATTACAATACATGTATTTATACTACAAAAATGGGTGAAAACCTTTTACATCGACGACCAAAAACCTAAACCTAAGTGGATTAGGTTTTTCCACATTGTAACCTCTTGCGTGCGAATGGTCCTCGATCCAACTATTTCCTCATCGCGTTGTCCTTATTTCTTCCTTTGAATTTCCTCTTCCTCGCACTATTTTTCCTTATCTTTTGGCAAGCTAATTTTCCTTATCTTTTGTCATGCGCTCCTATTCTGGTCCCTTTCTCAATTGCTTCCTTAATTTATGTGCATTTCCCCAAATAGCCTACACCAACAGATGCCCTCTACAAATTTCTTCACATATTTTTCCTCACATGTGGGTCTCCTTATCCTGGAAATTTTAATGATTCCCTCCACATAATTTCATGTTCCAAGAAGGGCACACGGTCCTCAATCAAATTCACAGATTGTTCTTGGTCTGATTTCATTTGTAAGCAGGCCAATGGGATCCTTTACTTTCCTATAGTGCTAACCTTAGCGCTGAAAATCACTTCAGTAATAGTTTCTCAAGCATCCACTACCAACTTTAATGTCGCGTGCACATCTTGATCCATTTCCAAATGAAGAATCACTAAAATTCACTTTCACAACCACCATGTATGTCACCTCTACGTATACCTTGTTGGCCTAATCCTACACCATGACCTCGATAGCACCGTCTGTCCACTGATCTCTTGACAGAGTTCCTAGTCACTTTACACACATCCCTAATTTCCATAATAAACAACCTGATCCACACATATGGAACCCTCAACATAACTAATTTACTCTTACCCTTGGTAGATCAACGAGTTGTTCAGATGCATAGTAATTGACAAGTGTCCATACTAAGAAAACATACATATTGTTGATGTGGATTTGGATAAATAATGTGTAATACAATAAAAATGTGTTAGATGATGACTCCACCATATTTTTTACCCACCAAACCCTTTGGAGATTTCAAATCATTGTTAAATGGAAACTAACAAAACTCACTCTAGGCTTTCAACATGACCATATTTGTCTCAAGAAGTATATTCACTCTCTTCCTTAAGAACTATGCTCAATTTCACCCCAATCGACTTCACACATACGTTGACACTCCAACAATATGTTACTCACCTTCGAGTGCTCCATATGATTTTTGTTGCTCAATATCAATGACTTCCCTCACCTCAATTGATCTTATCATGCAAAGCTCTAGCTTGATATGTTAGCGGCCAATCTGTTAGAATTAATGTTTTCATTAATGTAATAATATCACAATCTATAAGTGATCAGATTTTATTTTTGTTTGTTGAGATATTCTCTCAACCGCACCACCTAAATTAGGAAAGCGTTAGATCTGAATAACAAACAAAAAACACTATATTATAGAGTTATAAACATTTTAATTGTGTGATTTAATAATACACCAGTATTTCATGTGATTCATGTCTGTATGTTTATTCAATCTTGTTGCATCCTTTGTTTTCTTTCTTGGTATCAGAGTGAGAATCCTAATTTGTCTGTTAAGATTTATATATGAGTTTGGGACACCATTAAATAGAGTGATTCGTCATCTATAGTGAAGCAATTCTCATTTTCAGATATTCATTTGTTCAATTAGCCACAGATTATATAAACCCAAATAGATGAAACCATCGTTGATTAGCAGTGTGGTTGTTGTAGGGTGAAATGAATGTTCCAATATTATCTAATTCATAGATATCACATATCTTATAACTATGGTAATATTGCATGGCATCAACACATTTCATATATGTTCCCAAATATGTGTGTGTGATAGGCTGACTCTCGACAGTGTTTTTCTTTGTCAATTTCAACATTTTCATACTTAGAGGGGGTAGAATAGAGTTGAATGGTACCCAAATCACATGCCTTATCTATTCATAATACAACCTAATTTATATTATCTATATATATATATATATATATATATATTTAAGTAACAATAAGAAAAGTGGAAGAGCATCTAAGCCAAGCATCTGTTAGAAAGTTAGTTGTCAATGATGTCAACCATAGATGTCCACCCCAGAAGAAGTCTAATAGATGGGTTTATTTGGAGAAGTCTACAAAGTGGTCCCCTTATGGTGTAGCTCTAAGCATGGCCCTCATGGGAAGACTCTTTGAAGAAGTCAATAAGAAGTCCTGGAAATATGATTAAGTGGTTAAGAATCTCTAGAGGTGTGGTCATGAATCCCAAAGTTGTTTGAAGAAAAGGAGCGTGAAGAAATTTGGAAATGCATGCACAACCCTCATAGATGAATATTTCCCATCATTCCATTTCCAACAGTAGGTGGTATACCACGTCATTCCTCACAGTTGAAGAGATATTCCCTTTTGAATATTGAAGCCCCAAAGTATGATTAGGAAGCCCTAAACAGTTATAACAAGAAGTGAAAAGTTGGCCCCAAATTAATTAAAACAAGAAAAGTTATTTAAAACAAGAAAAGTTATTTAAAACAAGAAAATTTATTGCAAACAAGAAAATATAAGTCAGACCCATTGCAATGAACATCAAAATAAATATTAAGGATATTGTTGGTAAAGTCGGCCCCAATGGAATAATCATTAAAAAATTAAATTGAATTTTATTTGGGTCAAGTCGACCCTAAAAAGAGGGTGTCAGATCTAGTATAAATAAGGCACCTAGGAGTTCATTTGTTACATCAAATCAAATGATTTGTATCTAAGGTAACCAAGGATAATGGAGGTGAATTTTAGAGGGAATATGAAGTGAAGAAGGGTGAAATTCCAAGAGAGGATGAAGTCTTGCGATGATGTGTTCTATGGTATGTTATTTAAAGGTAATCTATACTAATGTTTTTTATAGAATGATTCAGATATAAAAACATGGGGGATGTTGAGAAGACATATCAGGGTACCTGTGGTAAAAATTTCATCTTTTGGTTTTTTGTATTTTGGGAGATACTCTCTGTGGAAGATAGAGTTTTTTACTAGTCCTGAAACTAGTCTCAAACAAGTGTTCTGATAAAAACAATCATAAATTCTTGATAAAGGATCCAAATTATGTGAGACCAATTGAATTGGAAATAATACTATCCGTAGTATGTTGTGTGCATGTTTCAAAACCAGATACGAAATATTCAATGCGCAGAATTCTCTACAATTTCTCTCTCCAAAATAGGCCAGAATTCAACAAGGTCTACCAATTTCCCTATAACTACTTTCCAGGGACAATTCAAGGAGTGAAACTTGGAGAAATTTCAGAGATGATATTGAAAAATATTTGGTAAAATTTTCATACCTTTATTCATTATAGGTACAGAGGTATGCTTGTTGAAAGTTAGGGTTTGTGACTAATCCAAAAACTAGTCCCGTGACACTGAGGTAAATTTTGATGAAGATGTTATTCTCTTGTTGCTGAAGTTGAGGAAGGTTTGTAGGTATGTAATCACATGCACTAGGTTTCTACATGAATAAATGTATTCTTTCTATGTATTCTATTTTGATGGTTATGGTATATGCTTAAGCCATATCTTACATGGTTTGGCACATACTTAAGGAATTTTTTTGGCATATATTTGAGGAGCATCTTGGGTATTGGGCACATAATTTGAGATGTAATTTGGTATATTTTTACATGTTTGAGGAATATATTGGCACATGGTTTATGGATATGGAACATTCTTTTTGCATGGATGATATGGCACACATGTCTTAACATATGATTTGATGCATATCTTAGTGATGGTCTTGGTCTATGATTTATGAGCGTGGCTCTGGTCTTATTGACGATGTTATTGATGATGAGGTATCAATATTAGTGACATGTATAATGACAGGTTTGGTGATTATAGTGACAGTTTGATTATTAGTGATAGTTTCAGTGACATGTTGAGTCTACACTTATATTTCAGGGCGAAAGGAAGGGGCAAGGAAAGGGGGTTGTAGCCTCCTTTCAGTTGGTGTTGGACAATACAAGGAGTTTTAGCTTCCATCAGTTTGGATATTTTAGATCATGGGGTTGTAGCCTCCTTCTAGATGGAGCTGGAGAACACAGGGAGTTGGAGCTTCCTTGAGGTTGGAGACTGTAAATCAGGGGGTTGGAGCCTCCTAGTTGGAACTCGATAATTCAGGGAGTTGTAGATTCCTTCAGGTTGGAGACAGTAAATAGGAGGTTGGATCCTCCTTCCAATTGGTGCTAGAGAATTTGGAATTTGGTGCTTCCTATTAATGTAATATTTTGATATATAAGAAATCATTTTATGGTTTTCTCCCATTTGGGTTTCCATGTAAAATATTGGTGCACTATGTATCTATGGTTATGATGTGATGCATTGTTTATGATTATATGTTTATGATATGTTAAATGCAATCATAAGTGAATGGAATCATTGATCATTTAATGTTTTGATTGAAATTGGTAAAAAGTGCTCAATATTGATTCACATCCCCCCCCCCCTATCAGTATTTGTAAATATTCCAACAATTGGTATCAGAGCATGTTCCTTCAAAATCAGTCTAACCGTTGGAAGGTATATCATGGATAATAGATACACAGATAATGGAATACCATTATTTGATGGCTAGGATGGTCATCATTATGAGATTTGGAATATAAAGATGAAAACATTTTTACAAGAAAAAGGATTTTTTGTTTGACAATCAGTTGTTATATGATGCACCACTTCAAAGAAACCAAATATTGGAGCCAAGAAGGAATTGAAAAGAAGCAACAAAATAGAAATAGATTTCGTCCTAGAAGGATTACCTGATTCAGTAAAAGACAAATTGGGACAATGTTCATCAGCCAAAGATATTTGGGATAAGCTAAATAATCTCTACTATAAGGAAAATCATCTTATCACGGAGCCAAAGAGTGTTGATCAAGATAAAGAAGATATTGAGATAGAAAAACAAGAACGATGCTTATCATTGCAGATACATCTGGAAGAAGAAGAATGTTAAGAAGGCGTAATGAATTTTGAGGATGAACTAATCAATGCTTTAAGTTAACTAAGAAAATAAAAGAAGGAAAACAATTCCCTCAAGGAAGAATTGAAAAACAATTCTAAAGAAACCCAACAGATTATCATAAATCTAAAATCTTATCTAGAAGAAGTCAAAGTGATTAAAGAAACCCTCAAGGATTTTTTGAAATATAAATAGTGCTTGGAAGTTGAAATAATATCACAAAAAAAGGAAGTAGAGAAGAGAGAAGAAATTTTGATAAGTCATATTAAGGAAAGATCCAAGGACTTAAATAAGCTTGAAATAGAATTTAGTCAGCAAGGAAGGAAACTTGAAGAAGAAATCATCTCCTTGAAGAACCAACTTGAAGAAGAAAAGTGAACAGAATAAGTTATGAATATCCATAAGATGAAGAAGGAAGAATATTGTGAGAATATTGAAGAACAAGTTGTCACATTAAGGGTTGAAGTTGTCAATATTAGCAAGAACATTGAAAAAAGAGGAATCTCTGCACCGCCAGTAAACAAAGTTGAAGAAAAATGTTTCAGGTTGTTGGAAAGGAAGAATGAAGAGAAGGATAATAGTTATGCATAAATCATCAGACGCCCCATAACGAAGAAAAAATGTGAGCCCTCAAAGGAGAACATTCCAGAAATGGAGAAGAGTCAAGAAGAATATTACAAAAGAGATGGATATACAAGAAGACCTTCTACCTTCAGGGATCAAAGAAGCTTCAATTAATGTGAAGGAAACAACATAAGAGAATATCGTGATCAGCCAAGGCATGAATTCATAAGGAATACCTCGCAAAGAGGATCATTTACTTCGAGGTATCAAAGTTTCTTTTATGATTATTGTTTTACATGTAATAAATTTGGATATAAAGTTGTAGATTGCAGATCTTATGGAATAAATGTTCAAGTGAGAAATGTTTATGTGGCCCCCCACAATATTGTATGTTAAAAATGACACAACTATGGACACATAACTCGTGATTGTAAAATCATGATGAATTTTTCCATGAATAAAAAAACTGATATCAGGTACAAGAAAGTTTGGAGAAGAAAGCAAGAACAAAAAGAGTAGGAAAATGAAGAGCAGGTGACTGAAGTACTCCCTGAGATCATACTCACAATATTTGTAGTAGCTAAAGATCATGATGAATCTACAAGAAAAGAGGAAGATGAATCCATAGAAAAGCGACTTCATCCATTGTTCTAATCCATTTGGCTTGGAGACCCCTTGTAAATGTGAATGTTTAAGAGGGGGAGAAGAATTTACAGATTAAAGAACTATATTTCAAGCAGTTTGAAGTGTTTGTTTGCAGATTTTGGGAAGGCGGATTTAGAATAACCTGATTGGAGAGAGAAAACTAGTAGACATATTTGATTCAACTTGGTAAGCAAGAATATGCAGTGACTAGTTGCAGCAGATTTGAAGAAGCTCTCGGAACAATGAAGTGGAAGATTAGACAATAGTGTGTGAATTTGTGTAGCAAAGTCATGGAAAATTGTTCTAACATATGGACAAAGATGATTGGAATGTCTAGAAGAATATACTTGACATGAACCGGAGAATATACATGACAGTGGATGAAAGCATGAGCTCAAAAGGAATTGTAGAAAGGAATATGGACTCATTGTAAAGCATATGACTCAAAAGTAAGGCACAATGACAGGTGAGTCCAACCAGGAAGGAAAGCATTAAAAGGCATAGAAAGACAGAGAGAATCCATTAGGAAGAGTTATACTATCAAGACAATATTCTTGGATGATTATGTCATTAATGTCGGTTCAATGAAGATGATAAGCCATGAAAACTTGAAGTCAAGTGATGAAGAAACCTTAACATTAATGTTTTTCATATACGTCAGTAGATTATAGTAACATGAAGCACCAATGGAAAAAGAGCACCAGAAGAGAGGAAATAAATCATATATAGGAAGCCCCAAATTGATCTACATAAAATCTTGCAAAAGAGGACAACAGGAGAGAAAACATCGGAGGGAGTTACCCTTAATGTCAAAAGGGAAGAGAAAGAAAAAAAGTAGGAGAGAAAGATCAGAAGCATGAAGACAGAGGGAGAAAACCCAAAGTGAGTTACCCTTTTCCATTGATGTCAAAGGGGGCGAGAAACGTGAGGAGAGAAATATCATGAGCAATGTCACAGGGGTAGTATGAGTGTTGCCATCAATGCCAAAAGGGGAGATTGTTGGAAAGTTAGTTTCCATTTATATCAACCCTATATGTCAACCCTAGAAAAATTCCAAGAGATGGGTGCATTTGGATAATTTTCCAAAGTGGTCCCCTTATGGAATATCTCTAAGCATGAAACTCATAGGAATATGCTTTGAATAAGTCTACAAGAAGCCCTGTAAATATAGTTAAGTGGTTAAGAAGCCCCAGAGGTGTGGTCATGAAGCTTGAAGTTGTTTGAAGGAAACAAGTGTGAAGGACATTATAAATTCATGCACAAGCCTCATAGATGTATAGTATTCATCATGTCATTTCCAATGGTAGGTGTTATGCCATGTGGTTCCTCACGGTTGAGGATATATTCTCTCTTGAAGATGGAATCCCCGAAGTATGGTTAATAAGACCTAAACTATTATAACAAGAAGTGACAAGTCGGCCTGAAATTAATTCAAATAAGAAAAGTTGTTGTAAACAATAAATTACAAGTTTTCCCATTACAATGAGTATTAAAATAAATATTAAGGATATTGTTGGTAAAGTAGGCCCCAATGGAATAATCATTATAAAATTAAATTGAATAGAATTTGGGTCAAGTCGGCCCTAAAAAGAGGGTGCAAATATAGTATAATAAAGAACCTAGGAGTTCATTCGTTACATCAACTCAAGTGATTTTTATCTGAGGTAACCAAGGAGATCTGAGGTGAATTTCATAGGTAATATGAAGTGAATAAGGGAAAAATTCCAAGGATGGATGAAGTCTTGTGATGATGTGTTATAAGGTATGTTATTTAAATCTCATCTTATATTTTTTTCTATAATGTTTTTTCTATAATTATTTAGATAGAGAAACTTAGAAGATGTTGAGAAGGAATACCAAGGTACCCGTGGTAAAACTTTCATCTTCTAGTTCATTGTATTATGGGAGATATACTCTGTGGAAGATAGGGTTTTTGACTAGTCCTGAAACTGGTCTCAAACAAGTGTTCTGAGAAAAAAAGTGATAACTTATTCATAGAGGATTCAAATTATGTGAGATCAATATCATTGGAAAGAGTAAAGTTTGTGGTATGTTTTGTGTAGGTTTCATAACCAAATATCAAATATTCAGTGTGTGGCATTCTCTACACTTTTTCTCTCCAGAATAGGCCATCATTTAGCAAGGTATTTTATTTTCGCTATAACTCCTTTTGAGGGACAATTCAAGGATTGAAACTTGGAGGAATTTCAGAGATGATATTGAAGAATATTGGGTACAAGTTTCATACCTTTATTTATTACATGTATGTAGTTATGCTTGTTGAAATTTAGGGTTTGTGACTAATCCAAAAACTAGTCCCACAAGACTGAGGTAAAGTTTGATGAAGATGTTATTATCTTGTTGTTGAAGTTGAGGAAGGTTTGCAAGTCTGTGATCACATACACCAAGTTTCTACATGAGTAAAGGTATGGTTTATATGTTTTATATTTGGATGTTTATGGTATATTCTTAAGGAATATCTTGGATGGTTTAACACATGCTTAGGGAGTGCTTTTGGCATATGGTTTGAGGAGAATCTTGGATATTGGGCACATAGTTTGAGATGTAATTTGGTAATATATCTTTACATGTTCGTGGAATATATTGGCACATGTTTTATGGATATGGAACATTCCTATTACACAGATTATATGGCACACATGTATTAGCATATGATTTGATGCACATCTTAGTGATGGTCTTGGTGTATGATTTATGAGAGTGGATATGGTCTTATTGATGATGCTTTTGATGATGAGGTATCAATATCAATGACAGGGAGAATGATAGGTTGGATGATGATAGTGATATTTTGATTATCAATGATAGTTTTATTATTAGTGATAGTGTCAGTGACAGGTTGAGTCTACACTTATATTTTTGGGTGGAAGGAAGGGGCAAGGAAAGTCTGTCGTAGCCTCCTTCCAGTTGGAGCGGGAGAATATAGGGAGTTGTAGCTTCATTTAGGTTGGAGGCTGTAAATTAGGGGGTCTTATCCTGATTCTAGTTGGAGCCATAGAACATAGGGAGTTGGAGCTTCCTTCAGGGTGGATCCTGTAAATCATAGGGTTGGAGCCTCCTTCCAATTGGAGCTAGAGAATTCATAGAGTTGTAGCTTCCTTCAGGTTGGAGCATCCTTCCAATTGGTGATGGAGAATTTGAAAGTTGGTGCTTCCTATGAATGTAATGTTTTGATATATAAGAAATAATTCTATGGTTTTCTCCCATTTGGGTTTCCATGTAAAATAATGGTGTACTATGTATTTGTGGCTATGATGTGGTGCATTTTCTATGGTTATATGGTTATGATATGTTAAATGAAATAATAAATTAATGGAATCATTGATCAATTAATGTTGTCATTGAAATTGGTAAAAAGTGTTCAATATTAATTCACCCCCCCGAGTATTGGTGAATATTCCAATAGCACCAAGTCTTACAAGATATTTTATGTTTTGTTTTTTAGAAGGTTTCCTTTGAGCATGGAGTTCAAAACTTTTGAAAAATTAAGTGGCCTCAATTTCGATACATGGAAGGTACAAATACAAATGCAGTTGATGATTAAGAATTTATCGGGTATAGTGAAAGGTACAAATGTAGTGCCCCCAAATTGCAAGTAATTGGTTGAGTGGGAAAGTAGAAATGATAAAGCTAGGTCCATTATCGGACTTTCTCTTTTAGACTCATAGTTACATCATGTTGAACTTGCAAAATCGTCTAAATAAATATGGGAGCAATTGAGTCAGTTGTTTGGTGCAAAAGTTGTAAATGCAAAATTTTATTTAAAATTACAATTTTTTATACTTAAAATGTGTAATGAGGCACCTATGTCTAGTAATATAAATAACTTGAAGTCTCTTATAAGGTACTTAATATAAATTGGTGCTAAGGTAGAAGATGAAGATGAAAAAGAATTTTTTTTAAATACTCTACCTTCAATTTTTAACAATGTTGCCTTTACTTTAAGTCAAATGTCCTCTCAAACATTGGATGAGATGATAGGAGCAATTTTGGTGGAGGAAAAGAGGATAAATGCAGAGGATACAAAAGGTGATTCTTAGACAAAAATTGCTCTATTTTCAAAATCAAGGATGGAAAATTTCAACGTAAGCAAGAGTGAAGTTGAATGCTACTACTGCAAAAAATTTGGTCATACAACGTGGAATTGCAAAAAACGTGCCATTGATATTTTAAAAGGGAAGCTAAAACAAGAAACAAATATAGTCATTAATGAATATCCATTGGATTCTGACAATGGTAATGAGGTCAATAAATGAATGGAATCTCTCAAACGTTTTAAGAACATGAACGAATCAATTAAAAATTCAGTATGGATCATTGTACAGTTAGCTCAAAAATTATGGATCCCGGGAATGATGTCAAATTAGTCGTTGAGACATGCATGTGGATTGCAGTCTACTAGTGGGGTTAGGAGAGATGCATGTGGATTGTTGTCTAGTAATTGACTTTGGGAGATTCAAGATTCCGAAGTTCAGGGAGGTGGAATCTAGTAACTGGGGAATTCAACTCAGTGGGTAGACCTTTACGAGGGTTATGAGGCACCTTGGTGGAGCTAAACCTAATATAGTCATTAATGAATATCCATTGGATTCTGACAATGATAATGAGGTCAATAAATGAATGGAATCTCTCAAACATTTTAAGAACATGAACGAATCAATTAAAAATTCAGTATGGATCATTGTACAGTTAGCTCAAAAATTATGGATCCTGGGAATGATGTCAAATTAGTCGTTGAGACATGCATGTGGATTGCAGTCTACTAGTGGGGTTAGGAGAGATGCATGTGGATTGTTGTCCAGTAATTGACTTTGGGAGATTCAAGATTCCATAGTTCAGAGAGGTGGAATCCAATAACTGGGGAATTCAACTCAATGGGTAGACCTTTACGAGGGTTATGAGGCACCTTGATGGAGCTAAACCTAATCTGGGAATTGTTTCTAAAAAATGTTTGATTATGTTTCTTGTTATGTAGTGAGTGGATGTGTGATTTCAATAATTTTTTCTTGTTTTCCATAATGTAATGATTAAGAGGGGGTGTTGGAATTAATGCTTTCATTAATGTAAAATATCACAATCTATAACTGATTGGATTTGGTTGTTGTTTGTTGATATATTCTTTCAACATTGCACCACCTTCATTGGGAAAAAATTAAATATAAATAACAATTAAAAATGTTATATAATAGAGTTATAAAGATTGTAATTATGTTAATAATACAAGAGTATCTCATGTGATTCATGTCTGTATTTGTATTCAATTTTGTTGAATACTCAGCAACAACTCTGCACCAATTTCTTGTCTTCGCAGAAGGATCATATCCACACACCTCGTTGCAACAATATCATCCTCACATCATTTGATAGAAACATGTTATTGTTACCGAGCACTTACCATGGAAAACCAAGATGCCAATCCAAATTCATAGGTCCGGATCTACACTTCGTTTGAAACAAGCACAACACATGGTTCTACAGGCCTAATGCCTCCTCTAAACACTACATCATGGACAACATAGCAGCACATTATTTCACCCATACATTAGAGATCTAATTCTCTACAACGGGAAAATTGTGCAAGTTATTGAAGACTCACATAAATTTAGTCCACATAAACCATCGTCTACTGTACATAAGATAATCTCTCAAAAAAACTCATTTATGGGATATCCAATGAGGGAGTCAAGCCCAGACTAGTTCTAGTACCAAGATGAAAAACACAAGATACAGAAACATTGATGGCACACCACGCAAGCCAAGGCCACACAAAAAACATTGTATTAGGCTATATTTATAAAATTTAATAACATGAATATAGAGTGTTCCAAGTAGACTTTTCATATATTTATGTATCTTGATTGTGCTTCCTTGTTGATTTTTAGTCATTGCTTAAATGTATGAATTTATAGCTAGATGCATTTTAATTTAGTCTTGTCTAAAAATTAAAAACAAAATTATATGTATGATGAAATAAATAATTTTTTTGCATTTCATTTATATTTTCCCATATACCATGGGGATTGTATCCCCCTTTCCTTTGTTTATAATTGTTTTATGGTGAGATGTAGAAATACTTTTAGACTGATACAAAGTGCAAGTCTTGAAGTTCTAGATATTGCTGAGGTTCGCATGTTCTTTGTGGTGAGAAAATGTTCCCATGTTGGAGTCAAATGTTACCCCCTCACATCTAGGGGTAAATGAAGGAGATATTTTCTCCCATGATCCATATTAGAAACAACACTCCCACAGATGAGATCCATGGTTATCTATAAATAGATGACCGGTGATATTTCCCATATTTTTTTCATCTCACTGTCATTTGATGACTATGGTACTTGACATGCAGGAGTTAACTTGTTTCAATAATTTATATTAAGTGTTAATCCCTTATTCACTTGTTGTGAAAGTAGTGATCATCGGTTGAGTCGGATAATGGATCATGATGCTCTAAATTTTTGCATTTGGATTTTTTTCACCTTGGTGGTCATGATCCCCTCCTAGATAAGTGTTGTCACTCTTGGGTATATTTTTACTATTGGGGGATTTGATTTGGATAACATGTCCATGTCACTATCCATACATTACATTCTCCATCCTTCCAAACTCAATTTTACCCACTTTTGAATTGGTGGTCATATGTCACACATATAATTTCATGCTACATAATCCTATGAGAAGGAGGAGCTTGAATGCATGAATTCAATGCAACTAATATAAAGGGAAAAGAGAAAAATGATAAAATTAAAAAGAAAAGAAAATGTTGTGCTTTATTTTTCTACTAATGTTGTACTCGAGTAGGTAGGAAAATAAGCCTCCTCCTTTGATTAAGAGCCCATCATCCATTCATATCCAGTCAAATGTTGTGTGTCTCCTCTCTCTCGCTATTATGCACAAGATCCACCTTCTCTAATAGTCATTGATATCCACCCTACTACGAAGCATTTAATGTTGCATAGCAGAGTAGATATTGGAAACTTTATATTACACATCAATATTACTCAACTGGATAAGTGTCGCATGTTCCTCTCAACTGTCATAAGTGTCGCATATTCCTTACAACTTTTACAAGTGTTGCAAATGTTGTTCAAGCATACTGCCATAATAACGACACTAAGGAGGCACTTAAAACATCTCATGCCTTTGATTTGGAGGAGGGGAAATGGTTAACTGAAGTCAAAGAACTCTTATCACCTGAAAAGAGACCTTAAAACAGGGTTTTGAAGGAAAGCGCTCCCCTATGGCATCCTTAGGAGCGCTAGCACTCCCCCACAAGCTACTGGGGAGAGTTATAACAACAAAACACTTCTTTGAGGGAGCACTATCCATCCTTAGAGTTTTGGTGCTCCCCTTGTGTCTCTTAGGGAGTGTTATAGCGCCCTGATGCCCCTTTTTAGGGAGTGCTATCTAATTCGAGGCAGTGGTTGGCCCGTTGAGGAGAATAAGGGGAGGATCTTTCGATTTTAGAAGGCAGTTGTACTCGAATTCTTGGTTCCATCAGAAGATCCCTGAGCCAAGGAGAAGGTTCCTCAACTTGTTCTAAAGATAACTCAAGAGGTTAAGCTTCTCTTAACCTATATAAGCAGGTTCTGTGATGGTGAAAAGGGGGGAAGAGTTGCTAGCATGAAACCTATGATCTCATAGGAAACACACAGCCAGTTGAAGGAGAGTGATCAGTGAAGCTGCTATCATCCAGGTTGTGGATCTGTTGAGCAAGGGTTAGACAAAGGGGACTTGATGAAGTTGTCGCATTCGCATCTACGATTGTAAGTACTGTTGTCGTTATTCTCATTAATATGACATGCTTGGCCTGTTTCTTTCTAGTTTGTGTCTGATTTTACATGAACTTATCGTCGATAGATAGATCTATTTTCAAGCTAACATCAATAGAGTAGGAAGTGGTCGTACTTTGTTTGTCTACAGGACTCATCGAGGATCGAGAGTTCGGAGTTCGATTCGGAGCGTGCAGGGACAAACGTCGATTAAAAGGTACCTCTATCATCCTTCCTTCTCATGTATTAGTTTGTGTAGATCTAAAAGGAAGTCAGTGTTCATGTTAAGCACTTTCTATCTTAGAGTTAGGGTCTAGCTCTTTGAGGCGATCTACCTGTCCGCAAGGAGATTTTCCTACAACAGAAACTGGCGACTCCACTGGGGAGTCCTCAAATCGAAACTTCTTGTTTTGATTTCTCCTCATAGACCTTGTTTTACCCCTTGAATGTTTCAGACCTGGTTCACTCCTCTTTTGATTGGTTTCATGAGCTGATTGACTCCCTATCCCATCACACTCAGCCTAATTGTCGAGACTGAACTGCAATTTTTGGATTTTTTGATACTTTTAGGAGCTTTTTGAACCTGGCGCCCCTGTCCCTGTGTTAACAGAGCATCAGCACTCCCTGAGTGCCTTACAAAGAGTGCTATAACGCTCCTTGTCCTTCACAACAGAGCACCAGCCCTCTTTTGGCCAATAAAATTTCCAGAATTTCTCTTTTCAGGTTTTCACTTCTGGTTTTCACTTGCTGAGCCACCTTGTGAGTCAATGCTTCTTCTTTCCTAGCTTTGACATCTATCTTTTTGAAGAACGAACATCTTGTTGTTTGGATTTTTTGTAGCCTTCTTCGCTATTGTTGTTGAGTTTTTCTGCCATTTGGAGTTTGAAACCCATGCATTGTCTTTCTCTCCTTTTTGACTGAGCAAAAAACTTTGGTGAAAGTCATCAAAGGCCTATAGATCTTTTCATTTGGTTTTAGTTAAGATCATTGTTCTTCGACATTTCTTTTGGTGTTAAGTTTGATTTCTCTTTGATTGTTTCTTTTCTTTCGCTTCTTGTTTTGATCACAACGAGAGGGTGTATTGTTTGTATGATTCTTGCTTGTGTTGGTCTGATTTTCATTCATCCAAGAAGATAATTAGCAATATAAGCACTGTTTTGAATTAATCATTATTCATATGCAAATAAT